>QAOC01051224.1:3986-14046 GCA_003255005.1 Begonia fuchsioides | reverse complement strand
ATGAATTCAAAATAAATTATATTTAATCAATAAATTTTGACTTCTTAGCGTATGTAATAATAAGAAGGCAAAATAAATCCTAAACTCAACACAAAATTTGATATTTTATCTTATGTATACTATATTAACCGAACCGTCCTTTTTCCCCTGCCCTACACCATAACCGGCCAGCGTTACGGCATCGGTTCCACTCACTTCCGGATCCAGCTTTCAGTTGCAGGCTTCCAGCCTTCGCGACTCGCGACTCGCGTCTCGGTCTCGATTCCTTCGGCGACCTCCGGCTCACTCAAAGCCTTCTACCTCGGACTGAAATCCCTCGCCTCGGACTCGGAACCGCTCCGGCGCCGCATTCCCTAGGGTTCGCAGTGGTGAGATATCTCATTTTGGAATAATTAATCGGGGATTTTGTGAAGCCCTAGCTGATTGTTCTGAATATCTCTCGTTCTTCGTTATTTTTTCTCTTGCTGCTTGGTTAAGAATGACTCAAACGAAAGTTGCGGAGACGTGATAGAAAGTATGAAGTGGCTTGATATTGAATGAGAGAAGTGTGAGGGGAAGTCTTGTAGAGTTTATACTGTTGTTGTCCGACTTCAAAATGTCATTGCTGATTCCTTAGTTTGAACTTTCCAGATGAGCCTCGCAACCGATTCTCCCGTTCATTCATCCAGCAGTGATGATTTCGCGGCATTTCTTGACACAACGCTGGATTCTGATTCTTCGAAATCGCCTTTTAAAGAAGAGGCAGATGATGAAATTGATGACCATGAAAGCATGAGGTAATGTTTAAGTGCAGTATTTTCTTATGAGGCTTGTATCAAATGATGAGAAAGAGGTATTTTAAATGCCAAATAATTTCTTCAAGTCTATACATAATAATCATTAATACATCAACCTTGTCTGTTATCATTTGATATGAAGTTCTATGTTGGCATTACTAAAATTTGTTTTATTCCATCCATTTCTTTGCAGAATAAAGAGGTTTAAGTTGGAAAATTTGGAGACATTGGAGCCAATAGAAGCTTCAACCTCACAGAGATCTCAAGAACAAAAGTTTGGTAAGTTTCTGGTTTACTTCTTAGTTTATCTGTTTCTTGCCTTTTGATAAAAAAAACTTCGAGTTTTTTTTATTGCATGTATCAATTAATTGCATGTATCATTTTTGCTATCAGATGGTAAAGTTCTCTCTCTCTTTTTTTTTTTGTTCCTTGGCTGGGTTCGTCCTTCTAACTTATTATTGATGCTTGCAGAGGTATTTAAGTGGGAAGCATGCTCTCATCCAGGCTCATTTGGAAATCTTTGTATAGCATGTGGTAAAAGTCTAGATGAAGATTCAGGTGTTACTTTGGGTTACATTCATAAGGTTAGATAGGACTGAATATCTAGTTGGCAGAATAATAAGTTTCATTGAATATCTAGTTGGCAGAATAATAAGTTTCAACCTTATTTTATTTATTTATTATTATTATTGACCTATCAATATGCTTTCTGCTTCAACCCCCTCTATTTGTTAAATAAATTGGGATCCTATAATATGTTTCAGGGACTTAGACTTAATAATGATGAAATAGCTCGACTGCGGAATACAGACGTAAAACATCTGTTGCGGCATCGAAAACTGTATTTAGTCCTTGACTTAGATCATACTCTCTTAAATTCCACTCAGCTGGTGCACATGACCCCAGAAGAGGAGTATTTGAAATTTCAGGCCGACTCATTAGAAGGTAATATTTCTTTGTTCTTCAGGGGCATGGTTCAGCTTCCCATACTTGCAGATGAGGGCTGTGCCTCTGATTTCTTAAGTTTCCATGCAGATAACTGTTATCATGTTGTTAGATCCAAATGTTACTAGTTCCAAAGATCTCGTTCAGATTGATAACTTTGTGTCCATTTCTTCATTTTTCATCCTTAGCTAAACTTCATATTAAAATCCCAATATGGGAGCTGTTGTTTATGGAATTACTTTTGTTGTGAATGTATAGATGTCTCAAATGGCAGCCTGTTTCTTCTAAAATACATGCACATGATGACAAAGTTGAGGCCATATGTCCGTTCGTTTTTAAAAGAAGCAAGCGAGTTGTTTGAGATGTATATCTACACAATGGGTGACCGGAACTATGCTTTGGAAATGGCAAAGTTACTCGATCCTAAGAAAGAATACTTCAATTCAAGGGTAATTTCACGAGATGATGGCACTCAAAAGCATCAAAAGGGTCTCGATATAGTGCTGGGGCAGGAAAGTGCCGTTCTTATTCTTGATGATACAGAAAACGTAAGTGCACAGTTTAAGTTTTGTTACTAATTTTAGTTATTATTCATTAATGAGTGACAAAATACAAAATTTACACCATTTGTGCTGATTAATCCCCGATTTGGTTAGTGTGAAATTATTTTGCTTTCTTTTTGTATTATAGTTTGCATCTTTTTTCGCTTCTTTTTTCCTTGGTGGATAGAAAAAGAGTCACTTCCTCTTGTGAGATGAAATATATGTATATATTATTATAGATGCTTTCGTAAGAAGACAATATACTAGACGAGTCTAGGGAGTCTAAAAAACTACTTTCTCATGTTAGTCTTATCTTAGTATAAAAGATAAGTCTTATCTTAGTTAGTCTTACCATAGTCTAAGGGATAAGTCTTATCTTAGTCTAAGGATATTTTGGATAATTTACAATTAGTCAGGTAAGTCTATCGAGTCTATTTAAAGAGGCTTTAGCCCTTAGGGTTTGAGAACATCAATCAAGTATCTTTTTTAATTATTTCTTCTTCTTCTGTCTAACCCTATCGTCCTATGGCCGGAAGAAGGATGATTACCCGATCTCAGGATAAATTCTCTGAGTCTGATCCTAACAATTTGGTATCAGAGCCAAATTCCTCATCCGAACCCAAATCAATTTCTCCGGCCGTTTCAGTCGTGGGAACGAATTCTTCACCGTTATTTCCGTTAATGCAGCGCATGATTCAGATGTTGGAGCAAACCCAAAAAAATCATGAAACCTTAATTGCACGTTTAGGAGACTCACCGACGGCGCTGACCACGCTTCTCGCGCCCCTGTCGACCGCTCCCCACATCACCAGCGAATATGTTTGCGCCGCACGTGCAGGCCGTGTACCCCTCTGGTCAAGGTGCACCCTACCCGGCATCTCTCCTGCCCGCGCCAATCACGTACAGCTCGCTCTGCCGCAAGCCGTACGTCGCAGCGGCGTCGCAACCGCTGCAACCAGGCAGCGGAACGCCTTCGCAGCCCGCGCAGGTGGCCCATGCTCCGCGTCTTCTCGGCCGAGCCGTCCGTGACCTGGCAACAAACTGAGGAAGCTCCGCCGATTTTTGGAGGGTTCACTTCCGAGCCAAACAGAATCTATTTGTCCTATCGAAATCAAGCGAGTCCAAGTTATATTCCACAGCATCACTTCAGCCTGAGTCCTGCAGCTAAACCGATTCCTTGATCCGACCACCCGATAGCAGATCATGACGTTACAGAGCCTTATGTCACGTTTCCAGGAAAGAGTGTCAGACCATTTGTACGCACCCGTCTGGAATTTCTGTCATATGATGGGTCGACGGATCCTCACCGGTGGCTAAACAAGTGTGAACATTACTTTCAGAGTCAGAGCATTCCACCTCACGGGGGGGTCAGACTAGGCACTTATCATTTACAAGACGAGGCCGATGACTGATATGAGAGATTCTGTGATGGGAAAGTCGAACTTTCATGGGACCATTTTAAATACTCTTGCTTGGAGCGTTTTGGCACAGCCAGTGGCACAAACACTTTGGGAGCCTTTATAGATCTGAAACAAAAGGTAATAGTGACTCAATATCAGAAGCAGTTCCAGAACTTATTTACCAGAGCTCTCTCCGTTACCCCGGAATAAGCTATATTTCATTTCATTGCAGGCTTGCGCGACTCTCTACGGATGGAGATGGAGCTACAGAATCCGCCAACAATGGAGAGAGCCATGACTTTAGCACGAGCTTATGAACGACGAATTTTTCCATCGTCAACCGTAGTTTCATCTGCCCTCTGGGTACTTCCACTGTGCCATTTATCACACATGTCTCGCAGTCTCTCACAGCTGGGCACTCGGGTCTACCACCAATGCAACGTAATTTGAAACGTATATCCCGCGAAGAGATGACAAATCGAAGGTCCTGCGACCTATGTTATAATTGTGATGAGCCTTTTTCACGAGGTCACACCGGCAAGCTTCTCTACTGGCTTTAATGTGAAAACGATGCAGAGCCAAACGTCAAGCCCGATAAGGAACAGCTTGAAGACAAACTGTTTTTCGCGGAAGAGAGTGATATTACAGATGCTTTCGTAGAAAAACAGAATACTAGACGAATCTAGGGAGTCTAAGAGACTACTTTTTCATGTTAGTCTTATCTTAATTTAAGAGATAAGTCTTATTTTAAATAGTCTTATCATAGTCTAAGAGATAAGTCTTATCTTAGTCTAATGATATTTTGGGTAATTTACAATTAGTTTGGTATGTCTATCGAGTCTATTTAAAGGAGCCTTAGCCTTTAGAGTTTTGGGACATCAATCAAATATTTTTTTTAATTATTTCTTCTTCTTCTCCCTAACTCTATTTCCCTATGACCGGAAGAGTGATAATTATCCGATCTTAAGATAAACTCCCTGACTCCGATCCTGACATATATATACACACACATATATGCTCGTGTGCATTTTGAGAAATGTAGTATAACCTAAACAATATCATAATCTCTCTTCCCCTCACCCCCTCCACTGAATTTCAAACTTAGTAAACACATGTATCCAAGTGTTGTTTACTTGTCTCTATCTTTTTTATTTAGTTTTATATTTTCTTTTTCCTATTAGTTTAGGTTGACTAATTGTAAAATAACAAGATTACGATTTTCAGTACTGGAATCCTTTTAAACCAGTGGTTCAGTTATCTTGATATTCCTGTTGATAGTATTTATTTTGTCTTTAAATTTGTTGTTTTCTGAATTTTGTCTTTTTGTGGTCATGATCCAATCTAAATCTTTGAATCAAAACTGTAGGCGTGGATGAAACATAAAGAAAACTTGATATTGATGGAGAGATATCATTTCTTTGCCTCGAGTTGTCACCAATTCGGCTTCAATTGTAAATCTCTCTCGGAATTGAAAAATGATGAAAGCGAGTCTGATGGAGCACTTGCCACTGTTCTCAAAGTTCTTAATCAAACCCATAGTTTATTCTTTGAGGTACTCATTCTCATCTCTATTTAACGCTTAGCTTCAAACACAGTTTCTTATTCTGATTAATTGGAAACTTTTATCAGGATTGTCTGGATCCTTTCGCCAACCGAGACGTGCGACAGGTAAAAAAAAAATGGAGCCTCTATCATATAGTCAGTTCCGAACCCTTTACTTTTTTGAGTTAGATGTTCTAAAGAACATAAAAATGAACCTTAGTCTGGAGATTTGAGTCGGTTTAATAACGTCCCAGGTTTTAAAGACGGTGCGGAAAACAATTCTCGGTGGTTGCACGATCCTCTTCAGCCGTATTTTCCATAACAAAATACAAGCCGAGAATCACAATCTATGGAAGATGGCAGAGCAATTGGGAGCCGTTTGTTTGAAAGAAGTCGATCCATCGGTTACGCACGTCGTCACTACCGACCTCGGAACTACAAAATCACGATGGGCTGCAAAAGAAAACAAGTTCGCGGTCCTTCCCAAATGGCTGGAGGCTTCAAACTATATGTGGAAAAGGCAACCTGAGGAAAACTTTATGGTACCGAGATAACAACATTTCTCGCTTTTTTTCCGTTATAGTACGCTTGCCTCGTTGGGTATCGAAAGTGGTGTCGGGTCGTAGTCTGACTCAGCAATCAGTATTCTGTGCCTTTGAGTTTGTATGGGATCGTGAAGTCCGGACAAGGAAAGATACATATTTTAGATCACCCCGAGTACAAACCCGAGCAGCAACAACCATTGGAACTAGGAAGGATACTATCGATTTCTCCGTGTTCTTGATTACTTTTGCAAAAATAGTGGTTGTGTTCTAGTTCGAAAGTCTCATAGAAACTGTGGTTTATGTATTGATTTTGATTCTAGCTGCTTGTTAGAACTGGCGGCGCGGAAGCACACTTGTATGAGACATCCATTGATGGGTTTCCTTTGAGCTTCGGTGATTCAATATCATTCGCTCCATCATAATCTGATAGATCTGTTGAAGAACTGATTAATTAGACGAGAATAGAATAAAGATAGAGTCCCATTCTACATGTCAATACGGACAAAAATGAAATTTATAGTAAGAGGAAAATCCGTCGACTTTCAAAATCGTGAGGGTTCAAGTCCCTCCAAAAATATAAAAGGCACCTTTTATTTGCCTTTCTAATTATTTATCCTATCCTTTGATTAGCGATTCACAATTCATTATGTTTATCATTGATTATAGGTATATTTTCCACGTTTATAGGAGTACGCTTATGTTTCTGCTTTATGAATATGATATATTCGGGGTATTTCTAATAATATCAAGTATTATTCCGATTTTGGCATTTCTAATTTCTGGAGTTTTAACCCCGATTGTCAAAGAGCCAGAGAAACTTTCTAGTTATGAATCGGGAATAGAACCAATGGGCGATGCTTGGTTACAATTTCGAATCTGTTATTATATGTTTGCTCTAGTTTTTGTTGTTTTTGATGTTGAAACGGTTTTTCTTTATCCATGGGCAATGAGTTTTGATGTATTGGGGGTATCCGTATTTATAGAAGCTTTGATTTTCGTGCTTATCCTAATTGTGGGTTCAGTTTATGCATGGCGAAAAGNCCAATCCTCGGGCTTTATTTGTAAAGTCTCAATTCCTTGGTAATCGAAACCCAAAGATCTATGAACTAGTCCATGTTTGGCTAACCAAACAGACAAATGACCCTGCATCTTTTTTTTTCTCTCCCACATTTTTATTTGAAATTCTATTTGTATAAGTATTTCTCGTTTACGCTAAAAAATTGAAAAGTTATAAAGATTGACTCCTTCTTTTCGTCTAAATAACAATCTTATGTTCGATGAGGAAGACCGACGGTCGTTTCCGATCGTTGTTGCTCCCTCGTAAACAGAAAAATATTTTCGTTGGCATTCGATGGGGACGGCTTAGTAGGGATATCAAATTTCCTTTGGTACAGACCCTGAGAATAAAGACTTCTTTTATTTTATATTTAATTGGCGTTCATAAAGCACCAGTGGTCTAGTGGTAGAATAGTACCCTGCCACGGTACAGACCCGGGTTCGATTCCCGGCTGGTGCATTTTTGTTTTTGCTTTTTTGAATAAAATCCATTTTCCCATTAGTTTCTTCCTTTTTTTCATACGAAAAACTTTAGCTTGACATGGTTTTTTTTGTGTTTCAAATCCTAAAAATACTTGAACTAAGTTTTGGCTGTTGAACATCATGTGTTGCTAATGCGTATGTTAAGCCTTGTATCCTCATTTTCATTCTCTCTCTCTCTCTACTTCTTTTTCTCTTCAATTTTTTATCATCAGAATTATTGGGGTTTGACGGGTATGGCGACAAGTTTACTATGATTCAATCCCTTTTATGAAGTCCTTTTCTTCTTTTCAATATCGTTGCTGTCTTATTCTATTGACTATTGTTCTTTCCTTGACTATCCGAAGCTCGATTAACCCTTCATTACTTTTTTTTTTCAGTACCCAGAAGTGTAAATCACTGGAGTAATTGATTGTTGAGTGAAAAAGCTTCGTCTTCTTTGAGAAGGAATTTTCTTGTTGAGCTCTATAAACTTCCCATCAGGAAGCTTCGAATTATGTTTTGAATTTGTCAAGCTTTTATTGAATTATTGATAAAAGTTTCTTGAGATTCAATCTCTTTCTCAGAAAGTCCTTTTCTAGATGATTTAGAATTGGAATTTGCTTGTCGTTGCCATGCCTAAATAATTCTTTTGGAGATGCAGGTTGGCAGAAGAGATTAACTCAATTATGGCATGGTGACTTATTCGGTGATAAATACTCAAATCATATTTTTATACAAATGGGTGAATAAAAAATGAAAAAAAGGACACTTTGTTTTTTTCTCATTCTTCAAATATAAATGGCTTCTACAAATCAATAGTAGAAGCATGAAGTTTTGCATTGAATTTTCTCTGTTCTTCTGTAGATAAGACATTAGAAGTTGGAAATAATGTTTCAGTCAATGGAAATTCAGGTTCCAAGGGTGAAACTGGGAACTCAAGGACTTACTGTAGGGTGATTGTTTTTGTTGTTTTGACTCAAAAAATTTAAAAAAATTTCATTTTTTTTTCAGAATCCATCGATTTTTTCAGGTAGTTTTACTATAATTTAAGCTCAAATTATGATACAGGTTTCAAAGTTGGGGCTTGGATGCATGGGTCTAACTGGAGTTTACAATAATCCTATTTCTGATGAAGATGGAATCCTATTACTGAAAGAAGCTTTCAACAAGGGAATTACTTTCTTCGATACAGCCGATACATACGGACCGGATTCTAATGAAATTTTGATTGGAAAAGTAAATTTCTTCGGCTATTCTTTTAGTATTCCAAAAAATAGTTGTTCTTCATGATAAAAACCATTGGTGATGAAGAATTCTTTTATAATTTGTGTGGTTTACTTGAAAAGCCTCTTCTTTTCAGGCTTTGAAACATTTACCAAGAGACAAAATTCAAATCGCTACGAAATTTGGAATAGTGAAAGAGGAATTGCCTAATTTGGTAGTTAATGGTAAATCCGATTATGCTCGTTTATGCTGCGAGGCGAGCTTGAAACGACTCGAGATCGATTACATTGATCTCTATTATCAACATAGAGTAGACACTATGGTACCTATAGAGGAAACTGTGAGTATCAAACTATGTTCTAGTATTTTTTTTTTCTTTATGATGTCGGAGAATTTATGTATGAAATGATTGATTTTATTGTATATTTTGGATTTTTTTAGATGGGAGAACTTAAGAAACTTGTGGNCTCTCTAAGGTCGGTGGAGTCTGTAACTCGACCTCGACACGTAACGAGTCAATAAGCCCGGCAGTAAAGAGCCCTATTGATTGGTCTGGTGTGACTGACAAGGCTCTCGTGACTAGGCTTTGGAACTGCCTCTGATATTGGGCCACCGTTCCTGTCTGCTTTAAATCAACTAGTTCGCCCAAAATATTCTGACTAGCATGTTCACCAAAACGTTCCCTGCACGATGCTCGAAAATGCGCCCAAGACAAATCAGGCTGGCTGCGCCGAAAACGCTCATGCCAATCATCAGCTTCCGCCTGTAAATGAAATGCCGCCAAACTCACCCATCCGTGTAATGAAATGTTCTGGCTCTGAAAATAACTTTCGCACCGATTAAGCCATCGGTCAGGATCAGACGTGCCATCATATACAGGAAACTCCAAACGGGCGCGAATAACAGGTCGTGTGCCATCGCTGGGGTAAGTGACATAAGGCCCACTCATGTCTGGATCCGCTATCGGCTGATTGGGGTGAGGGTTAGTAGTAGCTATTAAACCCGGACTAAAGTGTTGAATTGAATGGTGGATGGGGCCATTCGGATTGCTCGGGCCATTAAGTCGGCTTGGCCCAAATGAATTACCGTTACTGTTGGACAGAAAGGACCCATACGGCCCACGGGTAATGCCTCCGAAAATCGGTGGAGGGCCCTCGGTTTGTGGCCAGGGCACGACCGGCGTTGCTGGACGTGCAGAAGCAGGGGGCGCGGCGTAGGGCGGCGTTGCGGTGGCTGAAGATGAGTTCTGCGCGGCAGAAGAGAGACAAGCCGGCACTGTTGCGGCTTGTTTGACGAGCGCAGGAGGTGCGACAACAGGAACCACAGAAGCAGCGGAAGATGGCGAACTTTGCGCTGCTGACTGGAGAAACGACGACGCGAACAGATGAACGGCAGACGGGGAGGATTGCGCGGCGGAAGATAGAAACGTCGGGGCTGTCTGAAGCTGTTGCGGCGCGAAAGGATGGACGACCGGCGCTGGAAGCAGTCCGTCGTATGCAACCGGCGTGGGCAGAAACGTCAGCGGTGACGGCTGCTGCTGTTGCGGTGCGACGTAAGTCGCGGGTGGT
>QAOC01051222.1:0-41490 GCA_003255005.1 Begonia fuchsioides | reverse complement strand
GCACAAAATTTCTCCCATCCCCTACTAGATATAACACTAGTAATATATGTAGGGAAGTGAGAAAAAGTACCATCCAGTTGTTCAAAACCTTTTTTCCACAGCAAGCGACCTTTTGTTGAATTGCGCAAATTTTTGTTCGGCTTCCTCAGAGACAAACTTGGGTGCCTTTTGCTTTATTTTTATCCTTCTTGCAGACATCTTGACCCTTCTTTTTGGGGTACCTGAAGATAAATTTGTGTCATCTGTCCTTACCGAATTAACCTTTTCCAAAGGTTGCTGATTTTGGGAGGCAGCAGGATGCTGCTGGTCCTCCATGTTCTTGTGTTGTGGCGACTGCTGTGGAGTCTCTTCTTTTTCTTCTTCTGGAATAGGAGTTAAGCAGGGGGTTTCCTTGGAGCGCCTAATGTAAGTTCTTTAAAAAATCCCAACCTTTGTGAATTTTGTGGGATTTTGCTTCATCCCGAGCAGAATGTCGGCAATCTCAGGTTGTGGTGATGCGGGCTCCGATGAACTCGAATTTTTCCTTGCCTTTTTTGTCCGAATCAATGCTATTTCTTCTTCGTCATTGGATTCGTCGTCTATTAGGTGTGGTTCTGCAGCCGTGTTCGGATTTTGGGGAGCAGCAGTTTGAACCCGATGTCGCAGAACTCTCTGTGATTTTTGTCGCAATGCTCGAAGATGTGGAAGCCATGTCTGCTTGGTCTGCTCGGCTATAAGGAAGGAGGTCGCAACGACGAAGGAGAAAAATCTGCAATAGGAAAGGAAATCTAGGGAGAATAGGAGCGAAAATAGGTGGGAGATTTGGAAAGAAATAAAAAAAATCTAACTTAACTCGAATACCCTAAATAGACTCAGCAACAACAAAATCAACTTAAAAAAAAATAAAAATCATCGAGGGTTGCCTCCCTTAAGCGCCTGTTTTAAAGTCGACGGCCCGACACTTCGCTGCAGCGCATTATGCAGCGTCGTTCAACAGCACAGACGAATTTTGCTCCTCGCCTACTGTATTTTCCAGAAAGTGTTTTACTCTTTGTGCATTGACTTTGAAATATTTTCCAGTTGCTTCGTTGAAAAGTTCAATCACTCCAAAGGTCATGACATTCGATATCAAGAATGGTCATGACCATCTTGATTTTAGCTTCCCGGGAAAAAGTTTTAGTCTCGAGTCATAAACCAGTATTTTCTCTCCAATCTTGAACGTTCTCTCCTGAATATTTTTGTCGTGCTATTTTTTTACTTTTTTCTTGTAGACTGCAGCATTCTCGTAAGCATTTAATCGAAATTTTTCCAGCTCATTTAATTGAAGCATCATTTTCTCTCCAGCAGCATCTTCATCTAAATTTAATTTTGCAACAGCCTAGTGAGCCTTGTTAATTAGCTCGACTGGGAGATGACATGCCTTCCCGAAAACTAGTCTGAAAGGAGATGTTCCAATCGGTGTTTTGTATGCTGTACGGTATGCCCACAACGCATCTGGCAGCTTAGATGCCCAATCTTTTCTTCCGGGTTGACTACCTTTTCCAGAATCTTTTTAATCTCTCGATTCGACACCTCTGCTTGTCCATTTTCTTGCGGATGGTAAGCTGTAGTCACTTTATGCTTTACCCCATATTTAGCTAATAAGCTTTGAAATTGCCTATTGCAAAAATGACTTCCACCATCGCTTATGATCGCTTTTGGAGTACCGAATCGAGTGAAAATATTTTGATGTAGAAAACCCGTAACACTTTTGGCATCACTTTTCTGTAATGGCACCGCTTCTACCCATTTGGAGACGTAATCAACTACTAATAAAATATATTGATTTCCAAACGATGAGGGGAATGACCCCATGAAATCGATTCCCCAAACATCGAAAAGCTCAACTTCTAAAATATTTGTGTGTGGCATCTCGTGTTTTCTTGATATGTTCCCACTCCGCTGGCACTTATCACACGTTTTAACAAATTTATTAGCATCCTTGAACAGTGTAGGCCAGTACAAACCTGATTGCAAAACCTTTGATGTTGTTCTTATTCCTCCGTAGTGTCCTCCGTATGGTGCTGTATGGCGCTGCTGCAGCACAGATGAAAATTCATCTTCTAGAATACACCTTCTTATAATCTGGTCCGAACACTGTTTAAACAAATATGGCTCCTCCCAGATATAGTTCTGGCCATCATGTAAAAACCTTTTTCGCTGTTGATAAGAATAACCGAACGGAATAATCTTGCTGACCAAAAAATTCACTATATCAGCATACCATGGAGCTGCAGAAACTTGAAACAATTGTTCATCTGGAAAATTCTCTAGGATCGGTATGCTATCATTCAATTCTTTTTCAGTTTCCAACCTTGATAAATGGTCAGCAACTTGATTTTCTATACCATTTTTATCTCAGATTTCAATATCAAATTCTTGCAGTAAAAGGACCCACCGAATCAATCTTGGTTTGGCATCCTTCTTTGTGACTAAATATTTTATAGCCGAGTGATCCGTGTAAACTATAACCTTGGTCTCGACAAGATATTGCCGGAAATTTTTCAAAAGCAAAGACCACTGCTAGCAAATCTTTTTCCGTAGTCGTATAATTGACTTGAGCTTCCGATAACTTTTTGCTTGCATAGTACATCGAACAAAACATTTTGTTTTTCCTCTGCCCCAGAACTGCGCCCACAACATAGTTGCTGGCATCGCACATCAGTTCGAACGGTAAAGTCCAATCCAGTGCTACAATAATAGGCGCTGAAACCAACCTCTTCTTTAACTCCGTGAATGTTGTGAGGCATGCTTCATCAAATACAAATGCCTTAATGTTTTCTAGCAGAGAGCATAGTGTTTCGTGATCTTAGAAAAGTCTTTTATGAATTGACGGTAAAAACCACTATGTCCTAGAAAACTTCTTATACCTTTTACATTCGTCGGTGGGGGCAATTTTTCGATAATTTTGATCTTCGCTTTATCAACTTCAATTCCTTCTTTTGAAACCCGATGGCCAAGAACAATACCCTCGGTAACCAAGTGACACTTCTCCCAATTCAGCACAAGATCTGTTTCTAAGCAACGTTTGAGAACCACTTCTAAATTATTTAAACAGTCTTGAAAGGAGTTACCCATTACCGAGAAGTCATCCATGAAAATCTCCATAACATGCTCCACCATATCTGAAAAAATTGACATCATGCATCGTTGAAAAGTGGCTGGAGCGAAAGTTTTGTACGGTCAGGTGAAGGTAGTCTTTTCTTGATCTTCGGGCGAAATAGAGATTTGATTATATCCCAAGTAACCATCAAGAAAACAGTAGAACTCCTTCCCTGCTAACCGATCCAACATTTGATCAATAAATGGCAACGGGAAATGATCCTTGCGTGTCATTTTATTTAGATTTCTGTAATCGATGCACACTCTCCATCTTGTAACGATTCTTGTCGGTATCAATTCTTCGTTTTCGTTGGTAACCACTGTAGTGCCGCCTCTCTTTGAAACGCAATGTATAGGACTAACCCATGAGCTGTCATAAATTGGATAAATAATCCCCGCATCTAACAGCTTGATAATCTTTTTTTTAACTACTTCCTTCATAGCCGGGTTAAGTCGCCTTTGATGTTCAATTGATGGTTTGTGGTTTTCCTCCATAAGAATTTTGTGCATACAGATACTCAGGCTTATTCCCTTAATGTCAGCTATCGACCAACCAATTGCGCCCTTGAGTTTCTGCAGCACAGCTATCAGCGTAACTTCCTATTCCTTGTCCAGTCCAGAAGATATAATTACTGGCAGCGTATTCTGTTCTCCCAAAAATGCATATTTTAAGTGTTGCGGCAGCGACTTCAGCTCAAGCTGCAGCAGCTCTTCTACAGAATTTTTCAGTAACCTTTCTCCAGTGTTTTCTCTTCCCAAAAATTCAAATTTTGGTTTTATCCACACCTTTGATACTTGCTGTTTTTTTGCTTCAGTCTCTTCTTCAGCTTCTTCTTCGCTATCTGAATTTTCAAACGTTATAGAGCAGCAATCTTCTATAATATTATAACATTCTTCTTCTTCTTCGTCGGGAAACGTCATTGTAAGTTCCCCTTTTTCAACATCAATCAATGCTCGCCCAGTAGCTAAGAACGGTCTCCCCAAAATGATCGGCATATACCTATCAACTTCGCAGTCCAGATGATGAAATCGGCCAGAAAAATCAGCTTGTCGACTTTCACCAAAACATCTTCTATTTTTCCTTCCGGGTAAGCTATTGATTTGTCCACCATCTGTAGAGTTACGGACGTGGGTCTTGCAGTGCCAATGTTCAGCTTCCTAAAAATAGATAATGGCATCAAGTTAATGCTCGCCCCGAGATCGCACAGTGCTTCTCCCAAATCGTGATTTCCTATAGTGCATGAGATAGTAAAACTTCCCGGATCCTCCAACTTTGGTGGTATTTTATTTTGCAGAAAATAGCTGCATTCTTCCGTCATGGCTACGGTTTCGAATTCTCCCACTCTTCTTTTCCGTGATAGAATATCCTTCATAACTTGGCATCCGTCGGCATTTGCTTCATCGCTTCTATCAAAGGAATATTTATATGCAATTGCTTCAACACATCCAAGAATTTTTTAAATTGCTTATCTTCGTACTGCTTCTTAAGCCTTTGTAGAAATTGAGGTGGGGGTCTTTCATGCGAAATAACAGGTGTGTGTTGTGGCTTCTGCGCTGCAACACTTGATGCAGCGCCATTTAAAATTTCTTCATTGGAAGTAGCACCATTTAACGCTGTATTCTGTGCTTCTTCTGTAGGGACCTGTTCTGCATCTATTTCTTCCAACAACTCTTTATCAATCAATTTTGGGTCCTTGACAGTCTCAACCTCTCGCTCATTCCTTAGCGTTATTGATTTACAATGTCCCTTGCCATCCCGTCTTAGCACCTCCGTGTCGCTCGGTAAAATTCCATTCTGTCTATTATTTAGTGCTTGAGCAATCTGTCCAACTTGCATTTCAAGGTTACGTTGTGACGCTATTTGATTCTGAATCAATGTAGATAAACCTTGAATTGTAGTTGATAATCCTTGAACTGCATTATCGTTTTTAGCCATGTACTCGGCTAAATGTTGCTCCACGGATTTTGTAGATGCAAAATGAGATTGACGGGGTTGCTGAAAATTTGCTGCTTGATTATTTCCAGGCTGAGGTTGTTGAAATCCCTAGTTATTCGTACGAGGTTGCTATTGGTTCCAAGTAAATCCGTTTCCTGGCTTCCATCCGGGATTGTACCAATTGCTTCGGTTATTCCCAACGAAATTTACTGATTCTGGATTTCCTGGGCAGTTGTCATATACATGGCCTTCTCCGCAAAAAGAACAAGTGATGCTCATTACTTGCTGCTGTAGTATCTGTTGTGGTGCTTCCTTTGGCAGATTCATTCCTTTTATCGCATTGGTCAGCGACGTCATCTGTGTTGTGAGCGCAGTCATCGAATCTAACTCAAAAACTCCAGCAGCTCGCCTCGGCACGGATCCTCTGTCATTCGTAGGCCACTGGCAGTTGTTAGTTGCGATATTTTCCAGAAGTTCAGATGCTTCCGCATATGTTTTTGATAAAATTGCTCCATTTGCAGATGCGTCAAGAATGGCTCTTGTGTGCAAATTCAGTCCGTTATAAAATGTTTCGAGCTGGATCCAAGGTGATAGACCATGATTCGGGCACTGCCTTATAAGTTCCTTGAATCTTTCCCAAGCTTCAATTCCAAATCATTCTGTTTGAAGGTCATAATTTCTCCGCGCATTTTAGCGTTCGACTGGAGGGAAGTATTTTATCAGAATTTTTTTAGCAAGATCTTCCCACGAGTTTATTGAATTACGCGGGATTGAATTTAGCCACGCTTTCGCTCGGTCGCGCAGCGAGTAAGGAAATAGTTTCATCCTTAAAATTTCACCCTGTGCTGTACCTTCTACAAATGTGTTGCACGGCCGAGAGAATTCTACTATGTGTGCATTAGGATCCTCGGTCGGCATTCCGCTGAAAGTGCCAATTGTTTGTAACATCTGGAACATTATCGGTTTGAGCTCGCATTTTGTTTGATTTATTTCTGGATATACAATTCCAGAGTTTAATCCGTCCAGATTCGGGATGCCATAATCTCTCAGTGGACGTTCTGGTCTGACGTTCTGTACAGGTTCTAGTTCGTGCTCTNTAATATTATTGACCACTACGATTTACGTTTTAAGTACATAGTTTAAGTTTTGTATGCATTTTATGAAGTAAAGTAAGTGACCAAATATTACATATGATTTGCCTCTTAAGATTACTATTTTATTACTTACGTAAGGAGGATGTGACATTAACAACTCGAGTAATTTAACCAATTTCTATGTGATTTCTAATGGCTTTTCAGATCTCACTAATTTCATTACAACTGTGGCGTCCAGATTATACACGATAAAAATTTAAGATCTAGTTAAATTAATCAAATGCTAAAAACCGAGAAATCGTAAACGGATACTTCCCCAATCCAACCTAATAAAAACTTAGCTCATGTTTGAATTAAAAACAATGCAAAGATGTTCGGTAAACATAATTACAACACGCTAAAAAGATATAAACGGATTCACCGTCTCTTTCTTCAAAACCCCGGTGGCATCCCGCAAGTTCTTGAATCGGCTCCATTTTACATTTCAATTCGCACGGCGTGGGTGCATTTTCTTCTCTATTTCGTCTATCTCCCTCTGCGTATATTTCAACATCCCTAGATCTGAATCGTGCTCCTCTATTTAAAATTGGGGCAGCTATCTTCTCTTTCCAAAACTGAATTCAGAATCCCTTGATTTGTGGAGATTTAACTAAATTCAGAATCTCTTGATTTGTGGAGATTTTCTTCACTCTCCAATCCGCAAATTTTGCCATTTAAATCTCTCCGATCTTATCTCTTTTCACTTCAATGCCTTCCATCTTTATCAAGCATAATCTCTGCAAAATAGGTAACCAATCAGGTAGATAAAGATATTCTCAGAATTACTGAAATTAACATAAATTCATTGTTGTCCGCTGATTCTGTGTTGTAGCATGAGCTGCATCACCAAATACAGCTTCCAGCATAAAATCCCTCAATTTATCACTTAAGGCTTAACAATTTTCATAACTTTGATGGACATAATTAAGTTTTTTTCAAGACTTAACAGGAGGGAATGTGATTTCTTCTCAAGTTTGTCTCTCAAGTTTAAACAAGACTTAAACTTGATTGGTATCGAATGCTAAGATAGTCTGGGATGGACTTTTTTGAAAGAGGAGATTATTTTTTTTATCTTTTTTAATGAGTTTTGTAGATTTGTGATCTTATGTCGAAATTTCTTTAAAGATGGTGATCGTAAGATTTCACTGTCTTGATTCGCTTTGGGTTGCGCCAAGTAGCTCGTCAAATCTCTCATGGTGGAATTTGTTTCACTATGAAGATTGTTGGAATTTAATGACTGAAATTTTAAGTGAATCGGGCTGGCCCGTGTATTCAATATTAAAGTTTTAAGTGATTATTGAGTCGCAAAACTCAATGTACATTGATTTCCTTATTAATGATTTCTTCTATGTCTGTAGCTTTTTTTTTTGGTTTTGGGTTTTCCACGTAAATCTTGGTGTTCCTATTTTTTTGCATTTATATTTTTTTCCAATTATTGTGTTCGATTCTCAGGACATTCAACATGTTTAGCATATAATCCAAACACGGGATCAAATTTGAAATAAAACAATCATTTATGGTTCTTTGAGGAAGTGGAGTGAGTCTTAGTTTGCTTTTCCATGAAATGAAAGCGAAGGCATGCACGCAAAAACCTTGGACTTTTCCTTTTCATTTTCAAAACAACTTACATTTATATCCGTTCATCTCTCTTCTTCTCCTTTTGGTTAAAGTGGGAGTGGACTATTCTTTAAGTTACATGGCCACCATTTTTCTTCGTTTTCAATTTTTCTTCGTTTTCAGTCTCGTACGTGTGTATTGATTGGATTAGCTTAGTGAGCTTTCCTTTCAATGTGTGGTAGGGCATCCCCTCCACTACATTCTTAATTTAATCTCCATCGAGATGGTGGGGAAACTTTGGACTCCATTCAATGCTGTCGGTTTTATATAAGAATATTTGAAAATTTTGACGGAAAGGATGCACTGCTCTAAGTTCAGACTGAGTTACTTGAAATGAGAGATTTAAATGCAGTTTCTTAACCTTGAGGAGTTTAATGCGCGTTACTCTATCATCTACCCGCCAGGCAACCATGGTTATTTAAAAGATTTTAAATCACAAAAACGAACTTTATAAAATAAAAAGTTCGAAGGAATCTAGCAGAATACTTTAAAATATAACAGTGATTAACTATATTTCTGCCTTTTTGAAAAGCAATATTGGTGACTATGTAACGAAAGTTATTAGACATAATGTTGGTTTGGTTGCATATCGAGATTATTAGTTGAGCATTTGTTGATTTGGTTGGTCTTCCTCATCTTGCTCTATCATGGAAACTTTGCTTGTTTATTTAATTTAATATTTGCTTCATTATTTCTAGCAAAGCAACTATGTCACTGCTTGAATAGCGACTAATTTATCTGATCATAAGAATACATAATTAAATATTCTTAACCTAATCAAGTCTTAACATAGTCTACCAAAACATAAAATATTTAATGTCATTGCGTCCAAGAAAAGTCACGCGGGAGAAAGTTATAGCTTGACCAGCAAGGTCGACTTGGAGACTTTTGCCCGTTAGTTCTTAAGTTTTGTAGACTATATTTACATTTTTTAATTCCTTTTATCAAGCAGTTAAACCATGTACTAAAAGCATTGCCTGAACTAGATGTCCTCTATATTGTTTTAAAAATACACTATTTCCACAAGATAGGGTCGGAATATCAATACGAAAGTGCATATATTTTCGTGCACTGATATCTAAGAGGATCAAAACTGCGACAAACTATTTAATTTATTCATTGGGCATGGAAGTCCAAATTTGCGTGATGTATCATGGATGGGAGTTGTAGTCTGATTGTTGATCAGAGTTGTGGTGAACTTGGACATAGAAAATGGAGTGAATGTTGAATAGAAACGAACCAAAATGAAGGTAGCTGGACTGAAGTGAAGCCACCATTCACTTTGTCTGCCCTAATATAAATGCAAAGGGAAAATGGGTGGTTAGGGCTATTCCAGGTTAGTCCCACTTTCCGTTATTGTAGGTGTTAAGTCTCAAAAAGACTTAATATTCATCAGGTTTTAGTAGTCAAATTGCTAGGAATCAGTAATGATTTAACTGTAATAATTGGATTTTTAGGGATAATGCTGCAGCGATGCAACAACATCAATTACACTATTTTTACATGATTTTGCTTGATATTTCGTATATTTTTATTATCACGGGATTTTTGTTTCCATGCAATTGCAGAAGATTAATGTAAATAAAGGCGGGAAGAATCACGAAAAAGAATGAAGAATCGATTCAAATTCAAATTTGGAAACAAGAATATCTTTGAAGATTTGGAAATCCTTCCTAATCTCAACAACTTTCCACCAACCTAGATCTTCCTCCAAATCGTAACAGCTTCTCAAATCTACTTGAGTCGCACGTAGTCTACATAAATGAACGAGAATACCACAGATTGAGTGTTCTAGAGATGGAGAACGAGATTCACGATCAAGCTTCAGGCTTAAATTCGAAGAAGAGATTCACAACGGTGATCACGGTGGCGAGGGAACGAGGTTGTGCGACCAACGGCTTTCGACGGCAAGAACCAAAATTCCCTCCCTTTGCTTTTCGTTTTAACTTTCGTGAATTATATGAACTCCTGATAGTTATTGGAGAACTATTTCGTTTGAATTAAAATTATGGTTTTTCATATATTGATTTGCTTAGTGAAATTGCATGCTATCTTTTAGAACTCGTTTTAATAAGAGCTTATATATCTTTGCTTTGCTGTGATTATTTCTCGAGCAATCCCGACAATACACCCTTGTGCAATTGCTAAGTGCTATTTACGAAATTATTGTTTTGCATTGATATTATTTAGGGAACACGACAATACACCCTTGCGTGTTGCTAATACGTGTATTAAAACCATTAGGTGGTTAAATCGAGTGACACAGTTTAGCTATGAGTGTTTTCATCATGTTCATTCCAACCTAGTGCAGTTAAATCAAACTTGTTCTTAAACCCAACCATAGAGGCAACACCAGCCCCGATTTATTAGTGTTCGGACCGAAACTAAATTGATGTTGTGACTAATGTTGCAGTACTCACCGAGGGCAATTCAAGTAAATCAATTTACGGAAAGTCCTAGTCGAGATTCTTACGAATTCTCAATTCGACCACCAACTTTACTTTTCTGCTTAATTTAGGATATTAGTTAGATATTTTAATTAATTGCTTAATCTAGGAGTAGAAGATATATATAAAAATCAAATATTTAATGTTATTCTTTATGATACTTTGCAATTTATTCTTTAAATTAGAGATTTGACTTATCTTCGAGAGATCGATATTTTTATTACTACGTTGCGACACGTGCACTTGCACTTTAGCAATTACATTTTCAAGCAACAATAGGTTTTCAGAGCCTACTTTCGTTTAATTTTGTCAATCCACGCCTCCACTGCTGAGCCAGGAGTTCCGCAGCTTTCGAATTTAAACTCAGTAACAGATTTTGACATTTCCCGAAGGCCAAATCCTCTCTTTCTCTCTCTAAGGTGATAGGACAGCATTTTTCTTGTCGCCATTGATTGATATGGTAACATTTAATTTTAAAGGCAGCCCAACCTTTATTTACACACAGTGGGATACAGGCTACGCGAGGAGTATGATATTAGCAGCTGAGTTCTCCCAACAATATTGGAATTTTAATGAGAAGTCAAAGCCTTTTTGAATCGGAGCAACGAGCCATGGCGGTGGAGCATTTTCCGAGCCCCTAGCAGTGACTGTGTTCTTTGTGTTAGCAATACTTTATATGTTTTAAGAAAAAACATCCAAGATCTAATCATGCTAGAATTGTCACGATAAACTTTGAAATCACGTACTGTAATTCATTGTGATGAAAACGTAGATCGGTAGAGAATACGTCGGGTTTCTTGATCTTCCTCAACCAAACTACCGTACGCACTAAATGAGTTCTCTTTCAATGATGGGATTAAGGAGAATACGGTGCCTTTTTAGTTTAATGTCTTGGGGACCATAACCGCTAATGTTCTTTATATATTAGTCTATTAGGGTTCCCATTAAAACCCTAAAAGGCCTAATATGAGTATCTATATATTAAGCTCATACAATTATAAAGGTCTTAGGTTTTACTAAAATAGATCACTTTAAAGTCCATCATAATAAATTAGCTTCGTGATTAATTAACGCACATATACAGACCCACAATAAGTTATACGTGTTGGCAAACACGTCTAACAATTTCCAACTTGGGTCGTATATTGTGTTAATACCTTAAATCACAAATCCTTTATAGAGCTCGTTTTGAAACCTAATTTACATCATAAGACTCCCCTTAATTAAATCTGGTCCATCTTACATATTGGTATGGAACCAAGCGGCGTTCATCACAATTATAGGTGATTAGACCTTCTATAATTACCAATACCAACATATTCAATGACATAGATCAAGTATGAATAGATAGCATGTAAACTACAAGTAATGTGACCTCAAACATGTGTGTTTCCAACTGGCCCTTGACTTCATTCTGTAATGAGATCAAAATTGAAGTCCCTTAGGTGCAAAAATCGCATAATTCCTTAATGAAAAACCGCAAATTCAAACAAGTTCAGAAAAATTAAACCATAACCATCAACTTTATTCTATATAAAAATAACTAAAATATGGTAAAAAAAATAATTATATAGCAACTAGTTCCAACTAAACTGATGCATCATAAATCACTATACCCATACTAAAAACATGCTGATGAAAGACCTTGGGTGAAAATCCTTTCGTCAAAGGATCTGCAAGCATCGAAGTCGTTCCTATGGGCTCTATAGATATTTGACCTTCTTGAACTCTTTCCTTCACAACCATAAACTTGATGTCTACATGTTTAGACTTTATAGCACTTTGGTTGTTATTGGAATATAGCACAGCCAATTTATTATCACATAATAACCTTAATGGTCTTTAAATTCCAACTATAATTTGCAGCTCAGTGACAAAATTTCGAAGCCATATACCATTATTTGATGTCTCAAAACAAGCTATGAACTCTGCTGCCATGGTTGAAGATGCTGCAAGTGACTGCTTGGCACAGCTCCAAGAAACAGCACCTCCAGCCAACATGAAAACATAGCTTGAAGTGGATCTTTTACTATCTTGGCATCCAGCTAAATCAGAATCAGAATACCCAATGTTCTCCAAACTTTCTGACTTCTGATATGTGAGCATATAATCCTTAGTTCTCTGTAAATATCTCATAACCTGTTTGGCTACCTTCCAATGATCCATTCTTGGGTTACTCAAATATCTACCCAACATTCCAACTATGAATGCAAGATCCGGACGTACATACTTGTGCATACATAAGGCTTCCCACAGCAGATGCATAAGAAATCTTTTGCATCTCTTGTTTTTGAAGTACGGTCATGGGGCATTGACCAAGACTAAATTTATCTCCCTTCGCTATAGGAGTGTCACCTAGTTTACAACCTGTCATGTCGAATCTACTCAACACTCTATTGATGTAGCTCTTTTTTGTGATAATCTTAAGATACCAAGAGAACGATCTCGGAGTATCTTGATTCCTATTACAAAAGAGGCGTCACCAAGATCTTTCATCTCAAATTTTCTTTTGAGAAAATCTTTGGTGTCGTGCAATAAGCCAACATCACTACTTGCAATAAGTATATCATCAACATATAAAACCAGAAAGACAAATTTACTTCCAGTGAACTTATGATATACTCAATTTTTGACTATATTTGCTTCAAATCCATAGGACATAGTAACTTCATGAAACTTACGATACCATTGACGAGAGGCTTGTTTTAGACCATAGATGAATTTCTTTGATTTGCACACTGTAGACTTTGGATTTCCAAAAAAAAAGTTTTTCGATTGTACCATATAAATTGTTTCATCAATGTTTCCATTTAGAAACACAGTCTTTACATCCATATGATGCAGTTCTAAATTAAAAATGAGCTACAAGTGCCAGGATTACTCTTAACGAACCCTTCGATGATACTGGAGAGAAGGTTTCTTTGTAATCAATGCATTGTTGCTGAGTAAAACCTTTTGCGACAAGTCGGGTTTTGAATCTTTCGACATTACCTTGTTTATCCTTTTTGGTCTTAAATAGTCATTTGCAACCAATAGGTTTCACACCATATGGTAATTTGACTAGGTCTCAAACGTCATTGTCATACATAGATTTCATCTCATCTTCCATAGCAGCTTTTCACTTTTCAGAGTTAGAACTTTATAGAGCTTGACGAACACTTATTGGATTATCTTCCATTATGCCTACATTTTCCTCATGTTCTTGAAGGAATACATAATAATCATCTGAAATTGCACTCCTTCTCTCTCTAGTAGATCTCCTTAATGGCACTTCTTGATGTTCCTAAGATAGTTGAGCTTGCAATTCATGAGTAACTTCATTGTTGTCTTGTTCTACAACTAGTTCTAAACCAACATCAGGATTAATAGCCTGAATATCGATTGAAACCACCTCTGGAAGAGAAATATATTCATCTTCAAAGACAACATTCCTTACATTATTTTCCCTCTCAAGCTCAATGTCCTCAAGGAACCTAGCATTTCTCGTCTAAAAAATTGAACTAGTAGTGGGATCGTAAAATTTAAAACCCCGAGAGAGTTCAGCGTACCCGATAAAATAATAGCTAATTGTCCTTGAATCTAATTTCTTTTCATAAATTTTATAAGATTTAGCCTCAGCTGGACAACCCCAAACATGAAGATGCCTAATATTAGGTATCTTCCCCGTCCACAACTCATAAGGGGTTTTAGCTACTACTTTACTCGGTACTCTATTGAGAATGTATGTTGCACTCTTTAATGCCTCACCCCAGAGTGACTCTGGTAAAAAAGAATGATTAATCATGTTTCTCACCATATCCTTAAGAGTTCTATTTCGTCGTTCCGCAACACCGTTCATACTAGGTGTCCCCGACATTGTGTATTGGGGGACGATTCCACACTCCTCCAGGTATTTGGCAAAAGGTCCTGGACGTTGTTCACCTGATCCATCATATCTACCTAATATTCTCCTCCACGGTCAGATTTGATAGCTTTAATCTTCTCGCCAAGTTGAAGTTCAACTTTTGCTTTAAAGACCTTAAAAACGTCCAAGGATTGTGATTTCTCATAAATTAGGTAAATATAACCATATCTCAAGTAATCATCTATGAATGTGATAAAATATTGTTGTCCATTCTAAGAAGCCATAGGGAATGGACTACAAATGTCCGTATGTATTAGTTCTAAAACACTCGAGCTCTTATTAGCACCTAATTTTCTTTTATTGGTTTGTTTTCCCTTAATACATTCCACACAAACTTGAAAATCTGATAAATTAAGAGATTCCAAAATTTCATCCGACACAAGCCTATGAATTCTCTTTTTAGAGATATGACCTAAACGCTTATGTCATAACATTGCAGAATTTTCATTTAATTTACGCTTTGTACCTTTGGAATATGTATGCAGAGTCTCATTATATAAAGAATCAGAATCAACCATATACAAATTATTAATTAAAGAACCAGAACAAACAAGATTTGAATTGAGATAGAAATTAACTTTATTATTTCAAAAAGAACAATAATATCCAAATTTGTCCAAATAGGAAATAGAAATTAAATTCCGTCTAAATGACGGAGCAACAAAAGTCTCATTCAAATCTAAATAAAATCCAGTCTTTAAAAGTAATCTGAAATTTTTGACAGCTTCAACTTTAACTATTTTGTCATCGCCCACATAGATGAATCTTTCACCATCACTTGGCAATCGGGTCCACAGGAAACCCTGCATAGGCATACTTATGTGAGTAGTAGCACAATAATCTACCCACCAAGAGTCTCGTGGTACAGAAGCTAAATTAACTTCAGAACAAACCAAAGCGAGAAATTCACATTTCTTTTCACACAATTTGACGTGTTTTGGGCATTCTCTCTTTATGTTACCCTTCTTATTACAAAAATAACAAGTGAATCTCTTATCCTGTTTATTTTCCTTCTTTTGCTCAGAGGTCGTATCTGCAGCTCCCGAAGGTTTCTTTCTTTTCTTATCATGAGAAGTAGATGTTAAGTGAGCACTTTCAGTCTTTTCTCGCTTAATTCTGTCATCTTCTTTAACGCACTGAAAAATCAATTCATTAATACTTCATTTTTCCTTCTGAGTATTATAACTTATCTTGAATTTATTAAACTGTGGAAGAGTAACAAGGACTAGATGGACGAGAAGATTTTCCTTAATCTCGACATCATATTCCTTATGTTTTCCAGCAAGATCTGACATTTCCATAATGTACTCCTTTATGTTCTCTTTGCCTTTATACCTCATAGAAATCAAAGAAGTTAAAAAACTACTCGCTTCTGCCTTTTCATTTTTGGTAAAGTCTCAATTTGAGCGAGAAGTTTCTTGACATCTTTATCCTTAGTCATAGAACCCCGAAAAGATTCTGGAATGGAGCGCCTTATGATCATAAGACACATGCGGTTTGACCGTTCCCACTTTTCTATATTGACCGTGTTAGGGTCTTTCGGAGTAGCAGTGGGTTTTTCGATCCTTAATGCAAGGTCAAGATCCATGCATCCAAGAATAATTTCCACGGTCTCTTTCCAAGCCTTAAAGTTAGATCCTGCAAGCATTGCAATTGAGTTCAAATTGGCAGATACTTGATGAGAAGCAGAAACTGATATTTTACAGAGAACAAAATATAAACATATACTCAAATCAATACTCAGATAATTATTAAAATCAACTAAGTATTATTTCACAAATAGTGGGCCCATAAAAAAATACCTAAAGCAACATTGATATTTCACCTTTAGATGAAAGATACCAATTGCAAGTGATACTTTCAACGAAATAATTAAATATTGACAACAAGCTCTATCAAATAATAGTCTTCCTTTAGGCCGACTGTCATTCACATGAGTTATTCTTCACAATTGTCACATACTTATTATCTCAATTATATTTGTTATTTGGCCAAATAATAACCTTCCTTTGGGCCAATTATTAAATGCATAAATAACAAACATACACATCTTTATACTTTAAAATAAATTAATCTTCATAACAGAAGTTACTTTGGCAACTTATTTTTTTAATTAATCTAATTTAAACTACAAGACACGAATATTTATAAAAAATATTCATTAATTAATTTTTTTTAATCAAACATGTGCACCACTAGAATTGAATAAATTATTCTTTATCAGTGAATAATAAATCACTTATCCATATAAAACACAAGTATTCAAAATAATTCTACAACAAATCAAAAGATTCACATAAAACAATCTCAAATTTAACATCTAAATTTTAAATAGATAAAAAATACAAACTTTATGAAACAACCTAACATGATTATCGCTCTGATACCACTTGTTAGCAATACTTTATATGTTTTAATCTAAAACATCCAAGATCTAATCATGCTAGAATTGTCACGATAAACTTTGAAATCACGTACCATAATTCATTGTGATGAGAACGTAGATCGGTAGAGAATACGTCGGGTTTCTTGATCTTCCTCAACCAAACTACCGTACGCACTGAATGAGTTCTCTCTCAATGATGGATTAAAGAGAATACAGTGTCTTTTCAGTTTGATGTCTTGGAGACCATAACCGCTAATGTTCTTCATATACTAGTCTATTAGGGTTATCATTAAAACCCTAAAATGCCTAATATGGGTATCTATCTATTAAGCTCATGCAATTATAAAGGTCTTAGGCTTTACTAAAATAGATCACTTTAAAGATCATGATAATAAATTGGCCTCGTGATTAATTAACGCACATATACGGACCCACAATAAGTTATACGTGTTTGTCAACACGTCTAACACTTTGGGGCCAACGACGCTTGTCTTCCCGATCACTACGCTGCCTTTCAACACGTGTTGTTACAGGAATACAAGCAAAACCTTCACTCCATCGTCTCTTTCCTCAAGGTGATTACATCGCATCATACAAATGTTTTTAACAAATACTCACATATGTCATTTTCGAGATTCCTAAACTTGGTAGAGACCGGGTTTGATTGACACCAAACATTAGTTATTTTGCAGCAAAAGCCATCAGCAGAATATTGGGAGTGTGTTAGATTGGGAATACATGTGATCTTGCTCAATTTATGAGCATATACTCTTGTAGTTTTATTTTACTTAGTCACTGGAACATGGATGAAGTTACATCTCTTGAACTTTGCTGTTCATTTGTCAGAAAAGATGTGATATGGGCTGTAGATGGTACCCAATCCTCTAACTTCAGCTCCCTCTCTAACTTACCCTAAACAATGCTGCTCCTCCCTAACAAACGGTAAATGAAAACTCAGGGCAACTTGGGTAGTGGCCGAATGAAGCTGGTCAAGGGGCATGATTTCAGTCAATTAGTTGAGGTAGGCCATCGGGTTGAATTCGATGGCGTTCTTTATATATCTTGCATTTACCTTTTATGTGACTTGAGTAGAGCATTATCTGATTATAACACTTTCTTGCTTCTTTTGCGTTACAGAAGAGATGGCCTTCGACTCACATTGTGCTCATAACACCACCTCCCATTGGTGAAGAAGGACGGCTAAAGTAAGCCTGGTTCTTCCTTCTGCTTTCTTCTGTTTTCGTTTTCTGTTCGATGCTTCAAATTCTTAGGTGATGGGCTTAGAAGATTGTAGCGATATGAAGTAATGTTGTGTTTTATTTATGCAGACATCCTTACGATGAAAATCCATCTAATCTACCAGAGAGAACAAATAAAGTGGCCGAAGCTTATGCCAAAGTATGTGTCGAAGTTGCCGGAAGATGTGGGACATCGGTAATCGATATTTGGAGAAAGATGCAAAATGCTCTGTCTTCGGGAAGTACTTGTTTGATATATGAAGCCCTTAATATATTTTATAAATAATAGAGTGTTTCATTATATTAATAAATGAATGTTATTGGAACTTGACGGAGACCCGACGATTCCTTTGTCATTTCATGTTGAATATAAAACAGAATACGTGATAGTATAAATGACTCATTATGAGCTACTTATTGTCATATATTTTAAGAAATTGAAATAAAATTATCCAGATTAAAAGTAGAAGTTTTGATAAGAGGTGGGAATCATAGCTCCATTTGGTTTTCCATAAAAAAATAATTGATCCGACAGGTTTAGTTATTGATAAATTAGATCCAAAACATATCTGATCGCTTATGATAACCAAAATAAACTCGACCCAAATATTTGAGTTGGATTCGGTTAATTTGTTCGAGTAGAGCTAGTTTTGGTGCGGGTTGAGTGAAGGTTGAGGATGGGGTTTGGTTCCATAAATTATTCATCTTATATATGTATACAAAGATTTCATTCAAGATACATGTCACTTATGTATAAAAAACATATCTTACAATTCAAATCTCATACTTACAATTGTCAAGTATGCTTACGAAATAATTTAGTCCATGCAATTATCTAATGCAATTAACATCATGTAGGAATGAAAGCACCTTGAGAGATTAACATATAAAAATAAAATGTGTCTTTTGTGCTTTCGTTAATATTAGATTCTATCTTAAAATGTCAAAAAATTCATAAAATAATTTTCACCGACATAAAAGTTTATTCCAAATTCAACTTTAAACATGAAAATGAAAACTTGTTGCCG
Source organism: Begonia fuchsioides (assembly GCA_003255005.1). Taxonomy (NCBI): domain Eukaryota; kingdom Viridiplantae; phylum Streptophyta; class Magnoliopsida; order Cucurbitales; family Begoniaceae; genus Begonia; species Begonia fuchsioides. Next base: position 22,681 of record QAOC01051222.1, on the reverse strand, counting down.
CTCTTAGTCTCCTACATCCATGAATTAAGCTGATTTGCTTCTGCTCAGGGACTCATGCAAATGGTTAACATGGTAAAAATTGAAACCTCCTCCTTCCCATACATAAAGAAAATTAAGCCTGCACAAGTTGCCTTCATCAAGGATAGGAACATGACAGAAAATATTCATCTTATGCAAGAGGTTCTTAGGAAATACAATGTTAAGAGAGTCTCCTAGATGCTTCATCAAAGTGGACTTTTGGAAAGCCTTTGATTCAGTTTCTTGGTCTTTTGTTCAAGACATGCTCTTAGGCCTCGGATTTCCATCCTCTTTCGCTGCTTGGATCATGGAATGCATCTCTAAAACGTCCTACTCGACTTCTATCAATGGCAAGATAAACAAATTCTTTTCGGGTGCAAAGGGCCTCAGACAAGGAGACTATGTATCTCCTTATCTCTTTGTCATTTACCTTGAATATCTTTCCCGGTTTATCCATTTTCAGCTACTTAAATCCGAATTCAAATTTCATCTGATGTGCGACCAGTTAAACATCACGCACCTAGCTATTGCAGATGATCTTCTTCTATTATCAAGAGAAGACCAAACTTCCATTCTTTTCCTTCTAGAATGCCTAGAAGATTTCAACAAATCATCAGGACTCTATATGAACAAGGCAAAGTCAAATTTCTTCTCGACAGGCATAAAAGACCATGACCTCTCCCAAATTCTTTGGTGCACCAATTTTGAACTGGGAAATTTTTCATTCAAATACCTTGGGATCCCTCTTGCAACAAGGAAGCTAAACTCAAACAACTATGTGAGTCTCATTGACAAGCTTAAAGGTTATATCGATCGTTAGAGTGTCGTCATCCTATCTTTTTCATTCAAATACCTCCAGGGGATCGAATGCTTCTGGATTTTACTCTTCAATCTTTCAGCATCATTCTGGCTAAAGATAACCTAAATCAGCAGGAATTTTTTATGGAGAAAGTTCAAAGAAAATGTTGCATGGTCAAGCTTATGTCTCCCAAAAGAGGAGGGGGGCTTGGGTTTTCGTGACCTTGAGTCATGGAATTCAGCCCTCTTATCTAAAACTCTTTGCAATATCCACGGGAAAAAAGACACTTTGGTACAAAAGAAAACGCCGACATCAAGCTACATGAATGGAAATCAAGCTCCAAATCGAAAGGCTTCTCAGAAATTTATGACTTCTTTAGGCCTTCGGCAATTAAAAAGTCATGGTTTAAAATTTTATCGACTGCCGGACCAACTCTTAAGTATGCCTTCATCCTCTGGCTTGCGGCTCTTGATCACCTCAATACCACAGAGAGACTGAGCTTCTTGGGAATAGAAGCATCCTGCTCCTTCTATGCAAATCAACCAGAATACGCCTCTCATCTATTTTTCAAGTGCCATTCTCCTCATCTGTTTGGTCCACCATCAAAGTCATATTCGACTATGATCGACAAATGTCCACTCTTGCCAACACTTTCAAATAGTCAATCAAATAAGCGAAAAAGAAAAACACCAAGAAGACCTTGATTTTAAGGATCATAATCTCTTCCTCGGTTATCTTTGGACCGCCCGCAGTTCTCGCATCTTTGAGGGACGCTATGACCACCCAGACATTGTAGTCAAACGAATAGAGTTCCACGTCACAAAGCTCATGCACTCACATTTCTCGAGTCTACTCGCTAGGATTGAAATCCCTTGATCCATTCAGATCATACATACGGTTCATGTATGTTTTTCAGTTTTATATTTTGTTGTCTGTAGTTTTGCTCCTTTTGCAGGTCTAACATTTTATTGATCTTTATGGTAATTTGGAGAATTTTGATTTGTAATCGGACAATGATTTGTAATTGTTGATTCTAGTTTCTTTCGACTAATGATGTGACGAAGCACCAACATTTGGCTTTCATGCTGCATCTGTGCACCCCTTTCTACTATAGCCTTGACCTAAAGTTGGATGAATTGTTGACCTGTAGCTTCTGCCACTTCGTTTTCGTCTATAGTAAATTTCTGTAAAATTTCGTTTGTTAAACATAATTAACTTACCTGAAAAAACTTGATTTCCTATTTTTAAGAAAATATCTTTCCACATGATTACGATCAACTCTACGCATATTATCATCACAATTGGCGATAAAACAAGATTTTATCCTTCTGATTTCTTTGATCTCGTACTTTACAAACACTTAGAATAACAGTAGTATAAAAAAGTTTCATATTTTTATCAGTGCTTTTAGTTTCTCTGCGATAAAATTTGGGGGGGACAAAATTGGATCGGGACAACGAATCAGACTAGAACACTGATTTTGCTTTGGTCTGACCCAAAATTTTTAAAAATAGTGAAAAAAGACTAGACATGGGTTAAAAGAGACCCAAAATCAGATAAATCTAAAATCGAATAAAATCGATCCAAAATCAAATAAAACTTGTGTCAGAAAAATCATCAATTTAAAAGAAATCAAAAGAGGTTCAATTTCAAATTTTCAAAGAGAAAATCCAACAGAAAAAATTTATGAATTTTAAATGAAAAAATGAAGCAAAATTGTCTAAAGATAAATAAAAAATTTACATGGCATAGGGGAGACCATTTTTGGGTAAACCTTTGAGCGACAAGGTGGACCAAAATGCTGGAGCAGGTGACCATGTTGTTACAATCTCTTAAAAAAAATATATTTACTTTGCTTTTATTTTATTTTATTGTCTTTAAATTGCAAAATATACTAATTTCAAATCAAAATTGCACAAGTACGCTTGTCTTTATTAAGTAATAAATATAATAATTATATAGTTAAATGGATACTAATTTAAATTAACAAATAAAAGAAGCTTTCGATCTCTAGTCCAACAATGGTCTAATGCAAGACTAAATATTGTCTATTTTCAGTATGTAACTATGTCATTGGGCCTCTCTAGAGCCCTAGCACTTTCCTGTGACTCATGCATTTCGTACTCAAGGATTATTTGGAAAGTTTATTCTAGTCTACTGAAATATTGGTGTATAACATGGATTAAAGTCTATGGTAACTTAAAAAAGTGCTCATTTGTGCAAGAAACATATCATTTTCTCGTATTCATTATTACCAAAGATTATACATAAGTGGATGATGCAAAAATTGTGGCCATCAAGATGCGGCTTACCCAAAGAGGGGTATTAGAGGTGCAGAATTTCCTTAAGTGTGCTTATTTCTACTAATGGTTCATCGACGACTTTAACGGTATTGTTACTCCCCGAAACAATTATACTAAAATAAAAAGGGAAAAGAATTCATGTGGTTCCTGACTTATCAAATATTGATATTTCTTGTCTAATATTCAAGTTCAAGAATATTATATCAATTACTTTAATACAAGGTTGACCGATGTTAGATTTTTATTTTTAGGATACTCTTTGGATTTACTAAATGAATTTTAGATTGTTGTTTTTGTTTGATCTTGTTAATGGTTAATTATTGATTTTCTAAATTGCTATTTTCTATGAAGGTGTGCTTGTCCGGTTCGATTAAGTTCTTACATGAATTAGAACCAAAAATGTGAAATAAGATATAGTTCCAGTTTGTCTCGGTTTGACTTCAATATTTGAAAAATAAAATATATATTTTTATTGTACTTTTGTGTGGTTTGATCGAGTTTTTAGTTTATATCACCCATCTTTAATTGATTCTGTAACAATTGGGAGATACTTACCGTCCGCTGCCATGATCTGAGAAGATCCACTGTAAGGAATAGCACCTCGCAGATCAATCGTTGTCGGAGTCAGATGATGCGTAGCCCCTGAATCCAACATCCAACAGTGGCTGTCTGGTCCCTGGTTTACCGGAGGCGTTGGAGTCGGTAGAAGACCCACGGAGTTAGCCTGCGGGTTGGAGATTGAGCTGGAGGCCGCATTTTGAAGGAAGAAACAGGCCAGGGCCTTGTGGCCTATCCGATTGCATATTTGACAACGTGGCTTAAAGTTCGAGTTGGGCCGGGATGGTCCATTTCGTTGTCGATATGATCCTGGAGGGTGTTGAACCGGAGCAGATTGAGGGAAATGACCTTGGACCGAACCCTGATTTCCAAAATGAATTGGGCGAAAATTCGAATTAGGGCGACAAGGAGGCCGACTAAAAGCAGCGTTCACCTGCGGAGGAGCAGCCAGATTGGCGTGAAGGGGGTTCACCATAAATGAGTTCTGTTTTTCGAGACGGAATTCGTAGCTCAGAAACAGGCTGTGAATCTCCTCCATTGATGGCTGATCCGCACGACTAGTAATCGCCGTGACGAAAGGGTTGTAATCATTTCCAAGGCCGCCGACGAAGAAGAGAATTTTGTCGCGATAACTCACTGGTTCTCCGATCGCAGCTAAAGTATTATAAATTGAGGTAAGCTTCTCTATATAACCATTTGCAGACAAACCTTCTTTGGATGCAGAATGTAGCTGAGAACGGAGATCATTGATCCGGGCGAGGGAGGAAGATGTAAACATTTGGCCTAGTGCTTTCCAAATCTCTGCCGCTGTGGAATAACAAACAATTTGCGGCAGGATTTCTTCAGATAAAGAAGCGAAGATCCATGACATGAGTAGACGATTATATCTCTGCCAGAGAAAGAATTCTGGGTTTGGTTGAAGGTTGTTTGAGTCAAGAAATTCAGAAGGAGGAATGGGGCTGTCTAGCAGATTGTCTAGGCCATTGGCGATAACAACATTGAGCAGCTGAACTTTCCAGACGAGAAAATTGGTAGAATCAAGTTTGATGGTTAGGGTTTGATTCATCGAAGGGAAAGGAGGAAGAGGAGAGAATGAAGGTGAGTTTGAGTTTGACATATCTTATTTCTGTAAAAAGAAAAAAATTTGTAGCTCTGATACCAAGATGGAATTCAGAATCGGAGAAGAAGAGACTTCTACAGAGAGAGGAAAGTGAAGAAATATTGCTGTAAAAGGTGAAATGTATGTTTGATTATCCTGTAGAGGATATTTATACACGTCTAGTTAATAAACTACGGTTACAAAAGCTAACAAATTAACAGAAAGGTAAAAATAAACTATGGTTACAATACTCACTAATATACTAATAAGAATATGCACCAAGATTAGGCACAAAAATACGTAGAAAAAGTCTTCCCCTACGCGTGAATTCTTAAGCTAGCGTAAAATAATGAACAAAATACGATTCAAGCGGTCAAATTTGATAAAAAAAAGTTGGAAGTTCAGTTGGTAATTTCATCAGCATTTTAGGGTTTCTTTTTTCAACAACAAAACTCGTTGAATCTGCTAAATCGTTTCACATGGTAGACTTCTGTTAGATTATGTTCCAAGAGCTTCAGATCGTGTCGCTAGCCATCTGTGTTTTATCGTTCCAGTGCGACAATGGAAGCAGCTGCAGGTGCTCGAGCTCTGATTGATCAAATCCATTACTGGTTTCACGAAGAAATCACCTATTTGAGACGAAAAGTTAAAGAGTTGAAGAGCCGAAGCGTGGATGTGCGAAGATTTTTGAAGCGGAAGAAGATGAAGAGCAAAGCTGAATTGTTGAAAAGCTTGGAAAAGATGGAGGAGGATTATCGAAATAGGTACAGAAAAGTTGCAGAGGGTGACGATCGGTGCGAGATGATAAAGTTTCTTGAAAAGTTGATGGAGTTTATTCTATGGCCGAAACCCAGGTCGAAACTAGAAGACGCTGACAAAAAGATCGTATATATTTTTTATTTTTTATTTCCAATTAAGTTTGAGAATTTGCTTAAAAAATGAAATTGCAAAGTTTGTTATTCTTCTACAAAATACGACAATTTTAATAAGAAATTTTAGTAATTAAAGGTAGTAGATTTAAGTCGGATATCAGCTACATGATACTTGTCATTATTGTTACACGATCTAGATTTATTTGATCAAAAATAACTATATTTTTTCAATATTGATTTACAAATATTAGATGATAATAAGATCTACGCTCCTCATTGTTTAAACAAGATGAGCGGGTACCTTGTTTTGTATTTTGTCACAGCGCATGCTAGACGCTTGAGTTTTGGTTAATTATTTTCATAATTTAGACCGCCATTGACACATGAGAACATGGACAGTGGGTGATCCATCTAATATTTAGAAAATAAAAATGCAGTAATGTGATATTTAAAGTCTAATTTTCATGTATTTAGCAGTGAATATAACTAGTTTAGCTGTTTATAATTTGCTGTGTTTATTTAACAATTATAGAATGAAATGCAGCCTTAACTAGCTTGGATTGTGTTTTACTCATTAAGAATCTCCTTAATACCTGAGAAATCTAGGGCAGCTCAATGTTGGCGATTGTAGAGATGGGTAAAACTAGACTGAAATCGTAAATCAGATCGGAATCGTCAGTTTTAATTCAGTCTTGATTTATATTTTTAAAAAATTATGATTTATGGGCTGATGCCAGTCTTTTAAGAGTCAAAAATGGTGAAACCAAAACCGGGATCGTGAGTAAAAAAATTTCTAAAATTTAGTAAAACGTGACCCTAACATTAATAAATTCTTATATAAATCCTAAAACTAGTTATAAACTCGCTCAATTACTTAAATCCGACCCAAATAAAATTAAAAAATATATTTTATTATTATATTTTAATTAATTTAAATATAAAATAAAATCGAGTTAAAATCAGAACGAAACTATGAATTTCAATTTTAGTTCTACTTCTCGGTAAAATTAGGCAAGAGCGGCTCGTACCCACAACGTAGGAGAGTGATAAGAATGCCTGAATTTGTTCCCTCGTTGTGTTGTTAATTAATCAGAATGAACTCCAAAAATAAAAATATTAAGAAAATATAATAACAATAATTATTATTATGATGATTAATGCAGGTTCCATCAATGGAATACAACTGAAAAATTGTGGAAATATATCCGGTAGAAGGCGGCAATTGAGGAATATGAGTTTGGGGGTAGCCAAACAGACCCAAATCTCGTATGAGAATCAGACGTCATTTTTCTAAGTAGGGGCCCACAGCATTATCTGGCAATGGAAATGCAGAGTCTGCTATGAAAGTGGCAAAGATTTTCAGCGATACGGTGCTAGGAAAGCGATGCATGGCCCAACTTTTCTGATCTTCCTTCTTCATAAAGCAGCCACCCGGCGATAAAATTGAGGCAAAAAACATCCTTGGATTTCCGGGCTCTGAAATAAAAGCTGATTTTCTGCGTTTTCTCGGGCAGAAAGTGGATGCAAGCAAGAGTCCGGAAATGTGTAGCCATTCGAGCAGTGGGAATGGAAGCCACAGAAATGGAGTTGAGTCGAGTTCTTGTTCGAGGAAGGCGTTGCAGAAACGAGCAAGAGCTCCCAAGAGAGGGCCTGGAGTTGCAGAGCTTGAGAAGATGTTGAGGGAAGAGGCCACGAGAGTTAATATCCTCAATGGGCTTTCTTCTCCGGCCATTGTTATGCAGCCAGCGACGGTTGCTCCATCTTTGTTCACTTCTCGACGATCATCACTTGCTGCCACCTCCGGCAGCAGCACCTCGGTGACGGAAAAGGCCTTGTTTCCATTCTCTTCGGAGACAAAGTCCGATCTGGTGGCTAACCGCAGATCGGAAAAGGGAGTCCGAAAGGAACCATATTTCCTTGAGCAGCGGCATCCACTGGTGAGAGCAAGAGATATTGGGTGTCGTAAATTCTGCATGCTTGAAATGTTATGATAAACTAACGGTGTGACACAATCAGATAAGCTACGTTCCGGGCTCCGGCTTGCTGTCTCCGGCGAGAATGACTGATCCAATAGAGCACCCTTCAAGCCAAAAATCTAACATATGCAAACCCTTTTGGGTGGAGAAAGAGAAGGCAAGATCTATAGTTTTTCTTTAAAATAATTCACTAAGATCGTGGATGAAAACGTGGGTAAATCTGGTTTTAAATCAACGAGGATCAGAATTTGCTCGACTTAGTGTTGGTTTTTTTCAGATCATTGGGATGAAGAGGCTACAACACTTATCAGGAGATGGAATTGCTCAGACATTCTCCAGGTTTACTTAATCTTCGCTTCCTTAAATCCATGGCTGTTTCACCTTATCTGTACTGGGTTTTGCAGAGAAGATGAGTCAAGAAATTATGGAACTTCTAATGGGGGTTTTCACTCATCTTCCTCTCAAAAAGCAGATTTTTTATTCGAGCTAAGATGTCAAAAGGTAATTTCGTTGGTAAATTTTATGCTTTTTCTTCTTAAAATATTAAGTTTTGTTTGTTCTCAACTGGTTTCAGCAGAAAACAATGGATGACTGCAGATTCAGATCCGAAGAAGTTAAAAACGACAAACCCTTTTACTGCTTCTTACAACTTCCCCACACAACCCACAGCTTGGATAGCGAGATCGATGAAGCAGATCCCGAAGCCATTGATCTCAGATTGAAGCTCTGACTGATCAAGGAAATAACATTTGTTTTTTTTGTGTGACTGACCTGGTGAGAGACTAGCGCTTAAAAACATCAGCTAATTTTAGTTTATGAGATTGAAATCATAGAAAAGCTTATGTTTCTGGCTATTGCACAAGTCTATGTTAAAGTTTACAGTTGCTCTTTATATAAATACATGAACGATGCGTCCTCCCAATTTATGACTTCTTTTAGACATTTTATGTTTCAAATCTAGGTTGGCTGAATCAACCTACCCATTGGGCTAACGGAACCCGTAAGTTTCAGGTTGAGTCTACTTGGTTCATTTTATGTAATTTAAAATTTAGTCGTATTACATTTATAGTTTGAGTTGCAATAAAAATACTAAGCTCGTGTTTTCTTTTTGCGAAAAAAATAGTTGGGTTAAAGTTAATTTGATGTAACATTAGATAACAATTAGTTAGTTAGCTATGTATTTATCAAACTGGTCACTTCTTTTGATAAATATATCCATGCAAGATTGCAAGTTAATAGATTATTTGGTGTATATCGTTTTTAGTAAATATGGTTTTTGTTCTTATTTTGACTTTTCTAAAAAGAATTTTTATCCAACAAAACTAAAATTGACCAATCCATTACCAGATAATGATGTCGGCCCCTACTTTGAAAACTAAAGATCAAATTTTAGGTTCCTTCAAAAATTATCATGCGTCAATTGCAAGAGAAATTGAAAAAAAGTTTAAATGTATTCAGTCAGATAATGGTGGTAAATACGAAGGGTCATTTGAAGAGTATTCCAGAACACATGAAATCAAAGTTAAAAAATAGAACAAAAATGCCGCAGCATAATAGAATTGTAGAGAGGATGAACCAAATAATTAATGACAATATTCAATGTCTGTTTTCATGCATAGATAAAAAACTTAACAGTAAATTAAGGTAGTGTATTTCATTCGGTACAATAATGAGAAGTTTGTATACAGATTTTGGAATCTCATCAATAAGAAAATTATCAGAAGTAAAGATGCAATTTTCTTTAGAAGATCAACTATTGTAGACTTTGACAAGACTAAGATGTCAGAGGCCAACACTAAAGAGCTAGTTTACTCAGGTATGGTTCATCAACCTACAATGCCTAGTAATGATAACAGAGATTCACGAAGAGATGATTTCCTTAAAACAGTTGATAAACTAGTTGAAAAGAACTCAAAGAGCCACTAATTGAGTTTCAGTTGAGAAAATCCACCATAAACAAAAATCCTTCAAAAAGATATTCTATCAGTGATTATATGTTGCTCACTGGAGGAGAGAGCTCGAGACTTATCAGGAGGTGAGAAGAAAAATGAATGGTTATCTACGAAGGAAGATGAGATGAGATCCTTGCATGAGAACAACACATACAATCTGATAAAATTACCAAAGAGAAAAAAAGCTTTGAAAAACAAGTGGGTATTCAAAATAAAGTCTAAAGAAAATAGCTTACAACTAAGGTATTAAGCAAGATTGGATGTAAATGTCTCAATCAGACATAAGGTGTTGACTTTGATATGATCTTCTTCTTTGTCGTGAGGATGAGCTCAATCCGAATTGCTTTAGGACTTGTTGCTAGTTATGACTTATAACTAAAACAACTTGATGTGAAGACAACATTTCTTTATGGAGATTTAAATGAGAGAAACTACATGGAACAACTTGAAGATTTTAAAGTTAAAAGGAAAAGAAGATTTCATCCACAAACCGAAAAAAAGCTTATACGAGTTCAAGAAAGCGCCAAGATAGCAGTACAAAAAGTTCAACTCTTTCATGCAAGTGCATGTTTACAACAAGACTACTTCCGATCATTGGTGTTTATTAAAAATTTACTTGACGATGATTTTTTGATTCTCTATCTATATCTTGATGACATGTTGATTGTTGGACATGATGCACCAAAGATAGAAAAATTGAAAAGAGACCTTAGTAAATCCTTTGACATGAGGATTTAGGTTCAACAAAACAAATTCTTAGCATGGAAATGTTTTGTGACAAGAAGAAGAAGAAACTTACATTATCTCAAGAGAGGTACATAACAAAATTTCTCGAGAGATTTAACATGAGCAATGTGAAGTCTGTTAGAGCTTCACTTGCAGGTCACTTTAAGCTGAGAAGTCAAACAAAGTCTGCAAGTGAAAATGAAAAACAACATATGAACAAAGTGCCTTATGCATCTGTACTATAGATGATAGTTTAATGTATGTTATGTTATGTACAAGACTAGATATTGTTCATGCAGTCTGCATTGTTAGTTGTTTTCTCTCTAACCGCAGGATAGAGCATTGGTCAACAATAAAGTGGATACTTAGATATCTAAAAGGTACTTACAAGGCATGTTTGTTCTTTGAAAATGGTAAGCACATGTTCGATGTTTTCATAGACGCAGATATGACAAGTGACATTGACTCATGAAAGTCTATATCTGGCTATATGGCACCTTTGGAGAAGGAGCTTTTTCATGGCAATTTAAACTCCAAGATTGTGTTGCATTGTCAACTTGCAATTACAAAAGCTTGCAAAGTACTTTGGATAAAAAGGTTTTTAGGTAAATTGGGCCATGATCAAGTTCAATTGACTTTGTACTGTCATAATCAAAGTCCAATTTATCTTAACAAAAATTCTGCATTTCACTTACTTGCAAAGCATACTGATGTACGATATCATTAGATTCGCGAAGGTTAGTATCCAAGATGTTACAGCTTGAAAAAATCCATACTAGCGAGAATGAGTCTAACATGATGACAAAAAAAACTTTGTCACAATTTATCCTCTCTCTTTATTTTTTCTAATCCAAGACTTTTTTATATCTTAATTTGTTATTGTATTCTTCTACTGTAATGAGTATTCTTATACTCATTATTTCTGATATAGTAGATATTTGATTAAGCGGCCTACAAGTCATGTGTTTTTTACTCTCTATTTTGGAGGGTTTTCCATACTAAAATTTTGGTATTACTACTATCGTTTATTCTTATAATTTTCATTGCTCATTATTATTGATTTGCTTATATGATTACTCATAAAGAAAACAAATATTTAGTCTGATCTACATTCTCGATGAAAAGAAAATTATTCTTATTTGGCCTTTTAGGTATAAGAGCGAAGTTTGAGGTTTTCAAAAATTAAGTTCATCAATTTGTCAAAAGTATCAAACAAGTTAGCAATTTCGGATATCAAAAGATGCAATTTTTGTTTAGGAAAAGAAAGAAAAAATAAGAAAAATTGTTTTATTTGTCATTTTTTCTTAAAGAAAAGTCATTCTAATGAACCAGTCAGCCACCACAAAAACAATTGTAGAGCCCATCGTGAAAGTTTTGATTTTTCAATGTATCAAATTTGTCAAAGTTGAGGAACATTTGAGCAATAGCTTCGTCGACGGAGAATTTTGTATTCAATCGTCAATTACCATAGATTTGCATCAATGTTCTCCATTCTCGCAATTTTCAATTAGGTAGCCACGAGAATAAACTTTGCAAAGGTGATTATTGACAAAGATATAATATCTTAAACATCATGAGGGAGATTTTTAAAGATTAATTCTGATGATTATGTGAAGATTAGCAGTCGCGTGAATATCTGAATATTTGATTTCGTTTTCATTTGAAATTCCAATGAAGTCTGACTTTTGTAAAATTGAAGATTGTTTCGATGATTTGATTTGAATTTTGTGATAGATGTTATCATCACAATATGTGGTTTTGGAGCAATGAGATCTTGAAATTAGATCTTTCATGTTTTGAATGAAAATTCAATATATCGTTATGATAAGATAGCGATGTGTAACATCCCGTTTTTATTATTTTATTATTTTTTATTTTTTATTTTTTATTTAAAAAGTTTTTCATTGAAAATTCTTTTATCAAACTTATACATATATTTGTACATACAAAGCGGAAGCTAACATTTCAAATCACACTTACAAGTAAATAAACATAGGTCACATTCAAAAAATATAACACTTTACAAACACTACATGTTTATAATTCAAAATAACATNTGTTGAGATGCCAGATCGTAGAGTGATATTATTGGCTGAATTGTGCCCTTCAATTACTTTTGGAGATTAGAAATCAATAATTCAATTTTAGGTTTGATTTCCCTACAACTAATCTAATTGTACAAACAAAACACAGAATTCTATTCTTTCTTGTTTTTGTTGTCATATTTCCTTAAGTTATCCAGCAAAAACTTCTTTTGTTTCCAACTTATCGATGTTGCACCAATGGGCAATTTGTATTACAAATAAAATATACAACAATTTTAGAAATAGCTAGATTTGGTAGAAAACGACTAAAATCACTTTGAATAAGTGGAAATGTCGACACTAGATCTGATAGAAAGTCATATTTAGACATCCGATGGAAAGTGGTTTTGTTCGTCCAAATATTACCTTGAATATCAAATCAAAGTAGAATGGTTAATCAATTGTTTTGGTATAAATGATCAGATGATCGATGTCAAAGCACGGTTCTATCGACCAACTGTGATGGTTTTCACTCCATAAAATGCTAAATTAGAATGATTCTCTAATTCGGCACATTATCAATTGTATTCCACAACAGAAACAACAATACAGAAGAGCTTTGATGTATGTAAGACGATAAATATTGCATTTAATTGAGTTACCAACCTATGATTCTTCTAACTTGAATATAATCAAAGGGTGGCCATACTACCATTTTCCATGATTTTTGGATCAGGAAACCTCAATAGCATCTTGTATGCAATTTTAGTAAGTTGAATCTCAAGATAATGGACAAATATCTCACGTGCAAACACAAAATGCTGTTATGATTATTAAACATAAAGTAAAAAATAATAGCATATGACATAAGTCCGGATAGGAAAAACCTTTCAAACCAAAGAGCCAACTGAACATACTCCTCCCGAGAAAGCACCAAGTGCTGCATTGAGAAGGCAACTTATTATCTCGCGAAGGATCAACGAAAAAGGATCATTATCATAAAAACTAGAGGTAAAGTTTTTCCATCGTCTGTTTAATGCGTTCCACATCTGCGCCTATTATCTCCTCTGCTTTCTTTCCCTTGTGGAAGAAATGCAGGGTTGGCTGCACCCAAAAAAACGTCAGTTTATTCCTTTTCAACATAGAAATTTAAGTAGTACTGAAACGAAAGATTAATTATATCTAAATACTAGCTTTCATTCAGAAGATAAGGAAAGGTAACCTCATCTGAAAGATCTTAATATGGTTGATTGATTACTCAGTATAATTGTTTCACAAATGTCCACTAATTAGGCCGAAAACACCAATTCCATTCGTAACAACAAATTACTAGGAGGATTTATTTGACGAGACTAAGCTACTTACCACAGACCCGATATTTAACTTGCTAAGGGTCCTTTCAAGACCATCCTGCAAAATCGTAAGACTTTATGTAAATTTATTGGTGGGTGTGAAGAAAAATATTAAAAATAATAGAAGTTTACCAAGTGCTATATAATACCCAATAGGTTGATATAACATATAAATTCAGGAGGCATAAGCGATTTCAATTCATTGCAAGGACAATGTATAAATTTTCTTCCAAAATACTTTTCATGTCTTTAAAATGAACATACAGGTTTTTATAATGACTAAAATTACAGAATCTCTATTTATTACATATGTTCACCTTGTCCTCCAACACATTCAAATTTTCAATCTCTTTATCATAGAAAAACATATAAAAAACCTTATTCTTCAACCAACAATGATGAAAATCATGTAGGAGCACAAAATAATGGCATTGTGCAAGGAAATCTGAATTCAGATTGATCAAAATAGTTTAAACAATCCCATCAGTAACATACAACTTCATTTTCTGACACTATTTGCTAATGGTATATGATACTGTTCCTGTCATCAGTTATTTCATAATAATATATTCAAATTTTGCCTTTAGATTCAGTATAGTCACCATCACCCATATAACTCACAACTGACCGATTCTCAGTGACAAAACTAGTAAGCAGTTTCACAGTATGCACAATACAAAACCTTATTATTTTGTAGCTCGACCTTTATTTCAAGTAGTGAAAAAAGTAAAATCAATTTCGCGGTGTCAGATCTTCTGCATGAAAAAGAAACTCTAGAAAATCGATAACTAGTAGAGTTAACCGACAGATCCACAACAGATTGAAAAGGATTGATATGTAATCGGCTTCCATTTACTCTATTTCATAAAGAAATAAGAGAATCACTCTAAGGAACAACTTTGGGATAAATAACCAAGGATCACTCCAATATCACAATGTCTACCAACCTGATCAATGTCGATTTTGTATATTGTGACTTGAGGATGATTTTTACTCAACTCTCCGATGATAGGGGCAATGAATCTACCTGAAAAGAACAAAATAAATGGAAACAAAGAAGTTGAAGGTTGATATCTTATGTAAATTGAGTTGACAAAAAACTTCATTACCACCCAAGGGCTAGAAGGTGTAAAAGAGAAGATGACGCATAAAAGAAGCAGTAAATTAAAAACCTCAAGTAATTGGAACTTACAAGGACCACACCAGACAGCTGTAAAATAGAAAATGGCAGGCAGGGACTCCTCTAGTGCGGTTCATTTTAGCACACAGAAAACAGAGGTAAGTAATCTGTAAAAAAAGAAAAAGCACAAAACAAATAAACCAGGGAAAAACGGCAATACCTTGAACTTTATTAATTGAAGCATTGAACTCTTCTTCAGACTTTATCAGGATAGCGTTTGATTCACCTGAAATCAATGATTAGCCTAGTATTCATTCTGAAAGTTACTGGTTTCCATAGAAAATAGAGAGAGAGAGAGAGAAATTCTTGCGTAAATGAAATGGTTATGTGGGAATACTGTGCGTATGTTGGACGAGTGAAGCATTTGGAGTTCATTTCGCTCCTTATTGATTAATATGCATTCAAAACACACACAAATTGAGGATATCAACTATTATTCACACAGCATTCAATGCTGAGGCTTCGACTCAAATGATTTTCATATCTGATATTTTCCATCATAATTTTTGAGTCATGAAGAGTATCAAGAGTCCTGCACATTTGTAATCAATATGAAAACTGAAGGGATCGCACAACGACCCACACTCAGCGCTTGACAGAAGTTCTGAAAGAAAATAAATCGAAATTTCTAATCAAATTATTCAAAAGGAAATTTTTTCATCAATTAATTTTTTTTTGGATAAAAAAATGAACACAACAAAAAAAAAAAGAAATGATACCGGGGGATGAGCTTCTATGTCGGTAGAACTGAAATAGTGAACTGAATAATCGACAATTCGAAGCATAAGAATGAGAGGACTTCAAATTAGAGTTACAACTGAAGGAGGGGGAATATGATGTCGATGGTGGTAACAAAGACGAGGAGGATGAGGAAAGCAATGAAGTAGAGGTAGAAGATAGGGTTAGAGAGTGATAAGAAAGAAGGGGAGCATAATAGTTAGGGGAAGGAGGGCATTTGTCGGTGGCAAGAAGTCGGCGGAGAAGACGACACCCAGCCGACATTTTTCTTTCCGGCGTTCTTCCTAACTCACTGCCATGGCGTCTGTTTAGGTTAAACTGTTACCCTGGTACTTCCAGGGATGGTGGGCGGGTCGGGTTGAACGCCTAAGACGAGTAAACCCTGTTCAATTTGATTTTATAAATGATTGATTTATTATTAGCATATATCAAATTATACCTTTTTTTAGCATGAACATAATTTTAACGGACATTTTTTAATTAATTAGTTCGTCAATCCTATTGTTTCTTTGTGCAATTACTCTTTTCCCATTTTAAGAAAAAATATTTTTTTAACTCATTAAATATTATAAAAATTGTTCAAATGGTAGAAGAAGAATTAGCGAGAGAGGTAAAATCAATACACTGATGAAGAGAAAACCAAGACAAATTTGAATTTTTAATGAAATTAACAAACAAATTTATTAAAAATCATAGCTTCCACAGTGTTCATTAATATTGTTCAGGTTTTTATTTGTTAAAAGCATGAGGTAAGTGGACACTAGAGAAGTTCCGCCTGTGTTCAGAGGTCAGACTACGAAATTCATAGCTTCAAGGTATCATTTAATATTAGGTCAAAGTTTAATTTATTATTTGTCAAAGAGAAAAAGTTTAGGATAAATACGGTAAACAATGTAATAGTTCGCATTTAGGTTCCCGTTATACTTTCATACTCTCTCACCTAGAGTCGGTGTTAAGTCTTGAAAAAGACTTGATTATGTCCATCAAATTTATGAAAATTGTTAAACCTTAAATAATAAATTGAGGAATTTTATGCTAGAATCTGTATTTGGTGGCAGTTAATGAAATCACATGAATTTCGGCAATTTTGGGAATTATGTTATATGTTCGATTAGTTTCCTTTTATGCAGGGATTATGCTGGACAAGAATGGAAAGCGGGAGCTGAAAAGAGATAAGATCAGAGGAATTTAAATGAAAAAATTGGCGGATTTGAGAGAGAAGAAAATCTCCACAAATCAAGGGATTCCTAATTCGGTTTTGGAGAAAGAAGCTAGCTGCCATGATTTTAAATAGAGGAGAACCATTCCGATCTAGGGAGCGGGAGGTAGACGGAAACGCAGAGGAGACGCAGCCACGCCGTGCGATTTGAAACTGATAACCAGAGCCGATTCAAGAACTTGTGGGACGCCACCGGGGTTTTAAAGAAAGCGACGGTGAATCCGTTTATATCTTTTTAGCGTGCTGTAATTATGTTTACCAAACATATTTGCGTTGTTTTTAATTCAAACATGAGCTAATTTTTTATTAAGTTGGATTTGAGAAGTACTTATTTATGATTTCTTGGTTTTTAGTCATCTGATTAATTTAACTATATCTTAATTGTTTATCGTGTATAATCTAGACGCCACAGTTATAACGAAATTAGTGAGATCTAAAACACCATTAGAAATCACATAGAAATTGGTTAAATTACTCGGGTTGTTAATATTTGTTTTAAATTTTAACAAAATCATTTTTGTTTAACTTAAACAATAGCTCGAGGGTAAATGATTAGGATCTGTAATTAAAGTGTTTGGATCTCATTGTTCTTGCCATAAGATTGGAAGAAGGTGAGAGAAGAATCGAATCGGTAGGCGACGTCAGCCATCGATTAATTTGAATTTCTTTCCGTCAAAACGTGCTGCAGCCGGCGCTGCAGCACAGGCTTACAGCCGTGAATGAATAAATAGAGAAACCCAAATCTAACCTTCATTTTTACTGAAATTTGACTGTCTTCCCTTATTTATTTTAATTACATTTATTTAGATTTTTATCCAAAAAGCCATTCAAACTTTTTATCAATTTTTAATTAACTATTTTACATCGTAATCGGAAAATATTAGATTTCATTATCCTCGTGGGATCGATATCTTTTATATTACTTGATTATGTACTTGTGGTTTTTAACGACACATTCGCACCCAACAAGTTTTTGGCGCCGTTGCCGGTGATAACAGAATTTAAATTTTCTGAATTTTTGTGAAATAGTAAAAAAAATTAATTAAAAAAAATTAAAAATTAAAAAATTTTAAAATTTTGAAAAATAAATAAAAAAAGTTTCAAAATGATATTACTTCTCTTTTTCTTTTGCAGGTTGATGCAACAAGGAGGAATATGAGACATCGTTCCTTACAACCCAGAAATCGAAAGAACCTTCAGGCAAAGGAGAAGACGCGCTCGAAACGCAGTGCTGCACATGGAGCTCGAAGCACCCAATGGAGTAGAGCACGAACCAGAACCTGTACATCACGTCAGACCAGAACGTCCACTAAGAGATTACGGCATCCCGAATTTGGACGGATTACACTCTGGAATTGTATATCCAGAAACAAATCAAACCAAATGCGAGCTCAAACCAATAATGTTCCAGATGTTACAAACAATCGGCACTTTCAACGGAATGCCGACCGACGATCTGAATGCACACCTTGTAGAATTCTCTCGGCAGTGCGACACATTTGCAGAAGCTATAGCACATGGTGAAATTCTAAGGATGAAATTGTTTCCTTACTCGCTGCGCGACCGAGCGAAAGCGTGGCTCAATTCAATCCCGCGTAATTCAGTAAACTCGTGAGAAGATCTTGCTAAAAATTTCTGATCAAATACTTCTCTAGAGTCAAGAACGCCAAAATGCGCGGAGAAATTATGACCTTCAAACAGAATGATTTGGAATCTCTTTTTGAAGCTTGGGAAAGATTCAAAGAACTTATAAGGCAGTGCCCGAATCATGGACTATCACCTTGGATCCAACTCGAAATATTTTATAACGGAATGAATTTGCACACAAGAGTCATTCTCGACGCATCTGCAAATGGAGCAATTTTATCAAAAACATATACGGAAGCATCTAAACTTCTGGAAAATGTCGTAACTAACAACTGTCAGTGGCCTACGAATGACAGAGGATCCGTGCCGAGGCGAGCTGTTGGAGTTTTTGAGTTAGATTCGATGACTGCGCTCACACCACAGACGACGTCGCTGACCAATGCGATAAAAGGACTGAATCTGCAAAAGGAAGCATCACAGCAGACGCTACAACAGCAAGTAATGAGCATCACTTGTTCTTTGAGAAGGACATGTATACGACAACTGCCCAGGAAATCCAGAATCAGTAAATTTTGTTGGAAATAACCTAAGCAATTGGTACAATCCTGGATGGAAGCCAGGAAACGGATTTAATTGGAACCAACAGTAACCCCGTACGAATAATCAGGGATTTCAGCAACCTCAGCCTGGAAATAATCTAGCAACAAATTTTCAGCAACCCCGTCAATCTCATTTTGAATCCACAAAATCCGTAGAGCAACATTTAGCCGAGTACATGGCTAAAAACGATAATGCAGTTCAAGGGTTATCAACTACAGTTCAAGGTTTATCTACATTGATTCAGAAACAAATAGCGTCACAACGTAACTTTGAAATACAAGTTGGACAGATTGCCCAAGCACTGAATGTTAGACAAAATGGAATTTTACCGAGCGACACGGAGGTACCAAGACGGGAAGGCAAGGAACATTGTAAATCAATAACACTAAGGAATGGGCGAGAGGATAAGACTGTCAAGGACCCAGAATACAACTTTAAATGGTGCTACATCCAGTGAGAAAATTTTAAATGGCGCTGCATCAAGTGCTGCAGCGCAGAAGCCACAGCACACACCTGTTATTTCACATGAAAGACCACCACCACCATTTTCGCAAAGGCTTAAGAAGCAGCACGAAGATAAGCAATTTCAAAAATTCATGGATGTGTTGAAGCAATTGCATATAAATATTCCTTTGATAGAAGCGATGAAGCAAATGCCGAGGTATGCCGAGTTTATGAAGGATATTTTATCACGGAAAAGAAGAGTGGGAGAATTCGAAACCGTAGCCATGACGGAAGAATTCAACTATTTTCTGCAAAATAAAATCCCACCGAAGCTGAAGGATCCGAGAAGTTTTACTATTCTGTGCGCTATCGGAAATCATGATCTGGGAGAAGCACTGTGCGATCTCGGGGCGAGTATTAACTTGATGCCATTATCTATTTTTAGGAAGCTGAACATTGGCGCTGCAAGACCCACGTCCGTAACTCTACAGATGGCGGACAGATCGATAGCCTACCCTGAAGGAAAAATAGAAGATGTTTTCGTGAAAGTCGACAAACTGATCTTGTAACAACCCTCAGTTATTTTATGAATTTTGTGATTTTAAGATGAAAGCGTTTAAGATTATTTTTATGAATGTCACTTAAATATTAGAGTGTTAAGGTATTTTGAATAGTTTCAATCGACCGTAGGATTGAAGAGGGGTCGACACAATATATAGTTTCGGTCGACCCCAAGATCGAAGAGGGGTCGACACAGTATATACTTTCGGTCGACCCCAGGATCAGGAAGGGGTCGACACAAAATAGTCCTTTAGTATACTTTCGGTCGACATCATGGACGAACAGTCGACACAATGGACGAGCGGTCGACACTTTCCCTGACTTAAGTTGAAAAGTCAGCCAAAACGTGGAGAATCCGTATGGTGGACGTAAAGGAAAGGTTGATTTTGTTTAATTAAGAGGTAAAAAGGCACGGTCTCCCATTTCCCTACCAGTATGGCTTCTTCTCCCTATTTACTCATAGTTAGAGTTCCACGTCTTGATTAAGGGAAAAGAATGAGAAAGTGAGTTATTTCATAGGAGAGGAGGAAAACACTGAAGTTTTCATGGAAGCTGAAGTTCAAGGTAATTATTCTATCCTCTGAGTTTCTTTAGGTTTAGTAAGGATAATATGATAGTGTTGTTTGAATTGGTGGATAAAAACGAGTGACTTCATGCTAAGAGATAAGAAAGGAGTTAAGTATGAACAAAGTTAGAGTTCTGGATATTCGGTCGAGAAGTAGTAGGAATTAGAGTTTATTTCCTTCATAAGAGTTAAAGTAGACTCTTAGAGTGATTTATAGCCATTAAAATCACTCAATTCGAAGTTATGTATAAAACGTTATGGACGTCGCAAGTCAGTGTACGGAAACTGGGGAGAGTTTCGGTTGACCCCTTTTAGTTTGGGTCGACCGATTCTCGATTTAAAAATGCGACGTCTTTGTTTTGTCAACATGGGTCGACCCCTAATAAGTTGGGTCGACCGGTCCATGATTTCCAGAGAAGTATGCTCACTAATATGTCCTGATACTTAATGTTGCGTTAGTTTTCTGAAATTGGTGTCTCCTAAGAAGTTATAGTAGACTCTTTAAGGAATAATTTGACACCCGTAGCATCACAAATAGATCATTATCGAAGAAGTTATGGTTGTTTGAAGTTAATGAATTATGTTACTTGCGTTTTAGGTTTTCAAGTGCAGCAACATATTGATCAAGTTTTTCAATAAAGCTAAGGACCTAGGTAAGTTAATGTTGCATGTGATTGACCCTAAGGGGACTACATTACCAAGATTAAGATTTATGATTTTGAAATATGCTGGATTNCAACAAGTTTTTGGCGCCGTTGCCGGGGATAACGGAATTTAAATTTTCTGAATTTTTGTGAAATAGTAAAAAAAAAAAAATTTAAAAATTTAAAAATTAAAAAATTTAAAAATTTTAAAAAAAAGATATTACTTCTCTTTTTCTTTTGCAGGTTGATGCAACAAGGAGGAACATGAGACATTGTTCCTTACGACCCAGAAATCGAAAGAACCTTCAGGCAAATGAGAAGACGCGCTCGAAACGCAGCATTGCAGATGGAGCTCGAAGCACCCAATGGAGCGGAGAACGAACCAGAACCTGTGCAACATATCAGACCAGAACGTCCACTACGAGATTATGGCATTCCGAATCTGGATGGATTACACGCTGTAATCGTATATCCAGTAACAAATCAAACCAAATGCGAGCTAAAACCGATCATGTTTCAAATGTTACAAACGATCGGCACTTTCAGCGGAATGCCGACCGAGGATCCGAATGCACACTTAGTAGAATTCTCTCGGTTGTGCGACACATTTGCAGAAGCTACAGCACACGGTGAAATTCTAAGGATGAAACTATTTCCTTACTCACTGCGCGACCGAGCGAAAGCGTGGCTCAATTCAATCCCGCGTAATTCAGTAAACTCATGGGAATAGCTTGCTAAAAAATTTCTGATCAAATACTTCCCTCCAGTCAAGAATGCTAAAATGCGCGGGGAAATTATGACCTTCAAACAGAATGATTTGGAATCTCTTTTTGAAGCTTGGGAAAGATTCAAGGAACTTATAAGGCAGTGCCCGAATCATGGATTATCACCTTGGATCCAGCTCGAAACATTTTATAACGGACTGAATTTGCACACAAGAGCAATTCTCGACGCATCTGCAAATGGAGCGATTTTATCAAAAACATATACGGAAGCATCCGAACTTCTGGAAACTATTGCAACTAATAACTGTCAGTGGCCTACTAATGATAGAGGATCCGTGCCGAGGCGAACTGCTGGAATTTTTGAATTAGATTCAATGAGTGCACTTACAGCAGAAATGACGTCGTTGACCAATGCAATAAAAGGAATGAATCTACCAAAAGAACCACTACAACAGCAGCCACATCAGCAAGTAATGAGCATCACTTGCTCTTTTTTCGGAGAAGGCCACATATATGACAATTGCCCAGGAAATCCGTAATCGGTAAATTTTGTTGGAAATAACCGAAGTAATTGGTACAATCCCGGATGGAAACCAGGAAATGGATTTACTTGGAACCAGCAACAATCCCGCACACATAATCAGGGATTCCAGCAACCTCAGCCTGGAAATAATCAAGCAACAAATTTTCAGCAACCCCAACAATCTAATTTTGAACCTACAAAATCCGTGGAGCAACA
>QAOC01051221.1:0-19672 GCA_003255005.1 Begonia fuchsioides | reverse complement strand
AAAATCCCGAGAATCTCGGGATTTCCTTCTAGCGCGCGCACCCGACCGCGACCCGGCCGCGCCATCCACGACGCTGACGCATTCCTTGAGCACCCGGATCCAGCTACATACCGGCAATGACGACGCGCGCGCCCGATCACCCGGACCCGACTACAACCAACAGCAAGCAATCCCACAAATCTCGCGCCACATCACCGATTCGCGCCTTCAAGATCCTTCTCCGATTCGCGCCTTCACGATCCTAGACGTCCAACGTAATCGACGGCTTACAATTCTTACTTAGTATTTTCCTTTTATGTTTTTGTCTATTTAAGAGGCACTAGCCTCTAATGAACTTAGTGAATTTTTATCAATACAAGTGCTTCAAGCCTTTTTGATAATTCCCTCAAATCGTCGATCCTTCTCCGGTGCGTCATATCCGGCCAAGTCTTCGACAACCCTCGTCCGTGAACGGTGAGTAATATCCGAACACGAACTAGGTCTACCTTTCTAAACACTTAGATTGCTCGAGTGTTTAGATCGACCGCCTCATACCCTCCTAAATTCCATCCCATTTTTCCCGAGCCATCAAACTTCCGCCACCGCCGATTCCGGTCCATATACTCCTCTCCGAACCACCAACGTTTTTATCCGAGCCATTCCATTAATCTCACCTTCAAACCATCTTATTTTCACCCCATTACACTTCCGCAACCTAACTCCCGAAATCGCCCGACCACATTTTCCGATTTCCGTACGCGTTGCCTCCTCCGGTCACGCGCACGTCCATCTCCCGACCACGGTGCGCCGCTCATCGATTGACGGCACATCAAGCCCCTCGAGACATTTGATGATCTCATTCAAATGACATTACGGGTAGAAAGGCAACTCAAGAGGAAAAACAAGGCCTCGGGTTCACGCCCCATTACGCGAGCTACCGCACCCTACCGGCTCATGCCCGTAGCCGAGCAACGTGTCCCGCCCCCGGCGCCCAAGCCATGGGTGCCCCAACCTCGGCCAGATACGGATCCGAAACCACGAGAAGCCCCAAAAGATACGCCAAGAGCACGAGAAATCCAATGTTTCAAGTGCTTGGGCCGTGGTCATGTCGCGGCTCAATGTCCTAACCGACGCATCATGACCATCATCGACGACACCGGGGACGTGGTGAGTGATGATGAGGCTACCTCCGAGTCAAGCCCATTAAATGAGAGCGAGATACCGAGCAATGACACCAAAGAAATTTGCCACGCCCAAGGCGGCCCATTGCTCATGGTGATCCGGCGTGTCCTCTCGGCCCAACATCAACCGGAGGATTTTCAACGCGAGAATTTGTTCCACAGCCGATGCTTGATCAAGAATAAGGTATGTTCCTTAATCATTGATGGTGGAAGTTGTGCAAATGTTGCATCACGAGAAATGGTCGAGAAGCTCGATCTCCCGACCACCGAGCACCCGATCCCGTACAAGCTCCGATGGATCACCGATCGAGAGGATATTCGAGTCACCAAACAAACTCGGATTGAATTCTCAATCGGTGGTTACAAAGATTTCGTGGTGTGCAACGTAGTCCCGATGAGTGCAACACACCTCCTCCTCGGCCGACCTTGGCAATTCGATCGGCACGTGCAACACAATGGCCGATCCAATCAATACACTTTCAAGGTGGACGGTCGAACTATCGTATTGGCTCCAATGACCCCGGAGCAAATAGCCCAAGATGAGGCCGACAAGAAAGCGGCCCGAGCCAAAATGGCCCTTGTCATGGGCCGAAAAGAGCTTGCCCGAACACTCCACCAAGGTGAACCTTTGATTATTCTTATCCATAGGGAATCCGAGAGTCAACGTGAAGAAGAGATTCCGGAGCCCGTGCAAAAATTGGTGGAGCGCTTTCATGATGTGTTCCCGGATGAACTCCCCGAAGGATTGCCACCTTTCCGAGGGATCGAGCACCAAATAGATTTGCAACCGGGAGCCACATTGCCCAATCGGCCACCCTATCGCTTGAACCCGGAAGAGACCAAGGAGTTGCAAGCCCAAGTCCAAGAGCTTTTGGACAAGGGATACATCAAAGAGTCTTTGAGCCCATGCGCGGTACCGGCACTCTTGGTGCCCAAGAAGGATGGTTCATACCGGATGTGCGTGGACAGCCGAGCCATCAACGACATCACCACCAAATACCGTTTTCCCATGCCACGGCTCGATGACTTGCTCGACGACCTTAGTGGAGCAAAGGTCTTTTCCCGAGTTGACCTTAAGTCCGGCTATCACCAAATCCGGATGCGCGAGGGCGATGAGTGGAAGACCGCGTTCAAGACACGGTATGGATTGTTCGAGTGGCTAGTCATGCCGTTCGGACTCACCAACGCGCCGAGCACTTTCATGCGGCTGATGAACCATGTGCTCTGAGAATACCTTGGTAAGTTTATCATCGTTTATTTCGATGATATACTTGTATATAGTGCAGATCTTCCGAACCACTTAGCACATTTGGAGAGGCTCTTTGAGACACTACGGGACACCCGGCTTTTCGGCAACCGGAAGAAATGCGCGTTTGCACAAACCCGGATCCATTTCCTCGGCTTCATCATTTCCGGACACGGAGTGGAGGTGGATCCCGACAAGGTCTCGGCTATCCGAGAATGGCCAACCCCGAAAAATGTATCGGACATTCGAAGCTTCCACGGGTTAGCTAATTTTTACCGAAAGTTTATTAAAGGTTTTAGTACTATTGTGGCCCCATTGACCGAGTTGACCAAGAAGGGGCAAAATTTCACATGGTCCGAGCAATGTCAACGGAGTTTTGACACGGTCAAGACACGGCTATGCGAGGCGCCCGTGCTCACACTCCCGGACTTTAACAAGGTATTTGAGATCGAGTGCGACGCCTCGGGCACGGGCATTGGCGCGGTGCTAATGCAAGAAGGCCGGCCAATTGCCTATTTTAGCGAGAAGCTCAAGGGTGCCGTGATCAATTATTCAACATACGACAAAGAATTATATGCACTCATCCGAGCAATTGGAGTTTGGCAACATTATTTGTTGCCAAAGGAGTTCATCATCCACACGGACCATGAGGCTCTTAAATTTATCAAGAGCCAAGGCAAGCTTAACCGGAGGCATGCCAAGTGGATCGAATTCTTGGAACGTTACCCTTACATCATCAAATACAAAAAGGGTGACACCAATGTAGTAGCCGATGCACTCTCCCGAAGGAGCGTCCTCTTGACCGAGCTCAAGGTAAGGTTCTTTGGGTTTGAGTGGATTAAAGGCCTATATCCTAATGATGCAGATTTCGGCCTTATTTTTGATGCGGCTAACAAAGGAGAAGCCCACGGTTACAAGGTGTCCGAGGGATACCTTATGAAAGGTGGAAGAATATGCATCCCGAAAGGAAGCATCCGAGAGTCTCTCATCACCGAGGCTCACGGAGGTGGACTTGCGGGACATTTTGGAGAAAAGAAAACTTGGGAAGCACTTAAGGAACACTTCCATTGGCCCAAGCAATTCCGAGACGTGCACCGTTTTGTGGAAAGGTGCGGAGTATGCAAAAAGGCCAAGACGAGGAATTTGGCCCAAGGATTATATCTACCACTACCGGTACCCGATCATCCATGGGAAGCCCTTAGCATGGATTTTGTGGTGGGCCTTCCACGAACCAACAACCGAAAGGATTCGCTCATGGTGGTAGTTGACCGATTCTCCAAGATGGCTCATTTTGTCCCATGTCACACGGCCCAAGACGCTCCGGCCATTGCCGATTTATTTTTCAAAGAGATAGTTCGACTACATGGCATCCCGAGATCAATAGTTTCCGATCGAGATGGTAAGTTCCTCAGCACATTTTGGAGAACTCTTTGGGCCCGACTTGGCACAAAATTATTGTTTAGCACGGCTTTTCACCCACAAACGGATGGCCAAACGGAAGTGGTCAATCGAACACTTGGAGCACTTTTAAGGAGTTTTATTGGAAAGAAGACAGCAAAATGGGATACAAAGCTACCTTATATAGAGTTTGCATACAACCGGTGCAAACATTCCACCACGGACATGAGCCCATTCGAAGCGGCCTACGGATTCAATCCTACGACACCATTGGATCTACTACCATTACCGGCCCAAGACCGCACCAATCCATTTCCTCAAAAAATTTTATTGTTTTTATAAGAGTTAGGTAGGGGACCTAATCATGGTCCTATAGTTTCTAATTTTTCGAACTAACGTTAAATCTATTTCATGGTTCACGATAGGAATCTTAATCACATAAATCGTATTTGAATTAACATATAACTATACAACGCCTTGGAGCTACGAGACTTCAAGCAATCTCCCTCTACACCGACTCGGTGTAAAATACTCACTACTATTTACCTCATAAACTTTATCTATATTCTGTTCTATTTATATTTTCATATTTTTCTAGCGTCCATCAACTTTTACCAACTCTTATAAACTTCTATTAATTTTACAAGCACATTATAAATTGATGGTTGGGAGTCTTCGATGATTTTGCATTCTCGAGTCCCAACTGTTAAGTTCATATAATATTGTTCTTTTAAAAACAATCTTGTTTCAATGCTAACGAGCATTTAGCACGGCCCACGAGCCAATTGAATAAAGCATAATTTATCTCCCTTATTTGAATCGGGCGGTCTCTTTAGCCTTTATAGCCTAATTCTTAATAAAACCCTTCTTTCTAGCTCCACTCACACCTACACAATAGAATACCACATCTTGTTTTTTTTAGTGACTCGCTTCACTTTTCTACTAGCTTTTGAGTAATAAAGTTGTAGATTGTTAAAAATGAATAAATAATTATTACTTCTATGCGTCATTAAATACTTTGTGTAAGGAGTAGTCAGATCAAGTCTGGGAATCCTTAATTTCCTCTCAACCTCTCAATGTAAATACTTCATTCATTTATTCATATTTCTCGTATTCTAGCATCCTCTGTTGGACTTGCGGAGCTGAGAACTTCTGCGTACATTTGAAGGGGAGATCTTTTTTCCTTCTTGATAATTAATAGGTTGACTATTAATTCTTCACCTCATTCTTTACTCCGTTAAAGAGTGCACTAATCATGATTCCTTTAGAGTTGCCATCAAATTGGAAATTATTGGGTCTTGCATCCCTCAATAGACCTTTCTTGCTTTAAAGTCAACAAATGATCACCCTTCTTGCTTTAGAGTCAACAAATGATCACGCCTTGATCCCTCCCTTGAATGCTTGAATCTAAATACTAATAAAAATATCTCTTTTCAATGTACGAAAGTCAAATATTTATAGAAATATCTCTCAAGTAAAAAAAAAAAAAAGCTAACTTGGAATCGATTCCACAAAACACAANTTCTTGCTTTAGAGTCAACAAATGATCACGCCTTGATCATTATTTAAAAAAAATACGTATTTTCTTATTATTTTTTTTTATAATATAATTTTATAATATTATATTATACTATATAATATAATTTTATAATATTATATTATACTATATAATATAATATATATTATTATATTATATATAAAGTGAACGTTAAAGAAGAAGATGATGAAAGAAGGAGAGAGAAGAACTTACCTAGGAGGTGCCGTCTGCCGAGAGAGAAACCGTGAGTGAGAGGGTGAGCGATATTTCGATTCCGTGAGAGGGTGAGCGATATTTCGATTCCGTGAACCAATTTTGATATTTAAGGTATCGAAATGTTCGTCTTGAAAAGTTATTAAGTCGTATGCAAGAATTTTTAAAGGAAAACCTGTATTTTGAGAATAATCGGAGAAAAACCGTAACTTGAACGTTTTGAAATCGGTTTTTCAAACTGCGGTCTTGGTGCCGAAATGTTCGTATTGAAAAGTTATTAAGTCCAGGATCTGATTTCTTGTTATGTCCCATCATACCGCACGCGCCACAATGCACATTTCCAGTTTTCCGACTTAGTGACGTGCTAGCCCGTTGAGGCTCATCTACGTCTTTCGTTCTCTTTTTGTTTGGTCGACCGGGTTTTCGTCGGATCTTTGGAGGAATTAACTGGCCACATCCACGCACCTCGGGCCACATCTCTCCATCAACAATCGGTGCAATATAGTACGAATCATATTTATACGCCTCTCGATGATAGAATCGATCGACGTAGTTGTCTTTTGGGACTCGCATGAACTGCATACACGGAATACACACGGGATTCCTTTCAATCCCCAAGATCTGCAATTGCAAATAGCATTTCGTAAATCCACAATATATCTACCATTGTTGACCTCAAACATGTCATTTCCTGCAAATACTGGGCTCCAATCCCTCGAATCGGAGATGAGTTGATTTAACTTTTCCCTTCTACGTGTGCATAAGACGTCATTCGATCGGAGCATCCGCTCGCGTCTTCGAACAATGCACATCATGATAGATTTTCGTATCATCTCCAATATTGTGATTATAGGTTTATCACGACCTGGATGGATGACCTTATTGAATTCGCCTCACATAGATTATTCAAACTCGTAACACATTTTGGATCCATAGAAAAAGCATGTGCTGCCCAATATTGTACGGGGATGGCCCTTAAGTATTCAGCTGCAGCCGCGTTGTGGCGGTTCAATCTTGTCCCCTTTTGAAACCGCTTTTGGTGGTGGCATGCGCCGCATTCCAAAGAAAATCTTTATATATTTTCCCCCAAAATTTTTGTTTCATATCAGCATATAAATGTCTCAGACAATAACAATGATGAACATTCGAGAACCGTGCCTGAACTGCATTCACTAGTCCCTGCATGAACATAATTTGTATAATACTTGAAACTATCAATATATCGTTAAGAATGAAATAATACATTTTGTCTGTCTGATATTACAGTCCACCCACCGCCACGAGAAGTATCGAGATCTTGTCAGAGTTGGTTGAGAAACCATTTTTATGAATGTCTACACTTTGACTCCACTACAGCATATGCAACAGCATAGAGGCCGTCGTTAGAGTCAATTCTGATTGCCGTCAACAGATGACCCGGATACGCACGCTTAAGATAACAACCATCTAGACATATAATTGGTCGAGCATATTCAACAAGTGCTCACATGCAGGCGAACAAGCACACATAGAATCTTCCAAATTCGCAAACAACATTTTCTCCTATGCCATACGACATTTGTTGCAAAATCTTCATTCAACTTAAGAACTTCTCTTCGACCTTTAATTGCAACATTCGTTGAGATTGTAACATTATAATCTTTTTTATCGTCTCAATTATATAGGGTATATTCCAATCAGGTTGGCTTCTGAACCTATCAACATAGGCATTTACAAGCAATCTTGCCGATGCAAGTCGATTCTCTAATCGGCGAGCACAATTATGACTATCAACAAAAAGTTTTAATTTGAATCGTCTCTTCATCGTGCATTCTCGATGCATGTATGCGTCATGGACAACCATCAACGCAAACTGCAGTTAGTCGTTGAGATCCACTTTTTTGAAATCTCACATCGTAACCATTTTTCAACGCATTTTTCCCAATTTCTTCCTTTAAGTCAAACACAGATGCATACATTTTTCCGAGATAGATCTCACTCTAGGCTGCTATTGGCAAAGATAAGACTTCATTTCCATCATCTTCGTCTGATGTGTGAGGCGGCTTGGTCAAAACTCTCACATTTGCATCGTCTGATGAAAATTGAATTTCAACATCGTAACCACTATCAAACGGTAGAAGGTTACCATAAATTCCTAATTTGATGAGAGCATTTGATGCTAGCAGTAGTGGAGTACATTTCAATCAATGTTTGTTGATAATGATTTTAAATAATAATTAAATTCCTAATTTGATGCATTAAAACTATACTTGATTAATTTACTATAAATTTGCATTTATTATAAATTCATCATTAAAAAAGAATTGATTTATAAGGCATTGTAGTGAAGCCCATTATAATACCAAATCCAGATCCAAGTACACCCCTTAAATAGTTTTGCATATTTGCTACCCAAGTAATTCAACTACATGACAACATAGTTTGTGCAATAGCCTGACCTCCCGAGATTATAGATGGTCGAAGAATACACTTCTGCCTCCAGCCTTACATCGCCATCCTCCTGCATTATCTTTCTAATACTGAACGTCTTGCAGTATATGTCCAGACCCTCCCTGCCCATCCGATCAAAGTATACCAAGCCAAGCACGTCCTCTTTCACTTTAAAGAAAAATGCCTCATGCATTTCTGTTCCTTCTGAATTTTTGGTCCTCGAAAACCATTCCAGATCATCCACATTGATTGCCTTCAACCATTTTAACCGAACCAAATCATACCCACCAATTTCTACCCTCTCATCGTCGAAAACATATAAAACATCATCCATAATCACACCTTGGCAATCCCAATATCCAAAATTACGATCAAGTACCTCCCATGAATCGTCCATGACATCATAAGCATAGAGCATCTCCCTTGCACAAGGATGTACAAGAATTTTTCTGTCGCCATAGCTTCCCAAGAATTTTCCTTGCAGGTCCCCTAGNATGAAATTCTCAACTGGTGACTCCATGTAGTATATATTGCTTTTGGAAAAATCTTCCTGGACCTGATACTATAGTACAACAACAGTGCAATTGTCAGAAAAATGAAACATTCCACAAACATTGAGGAGACTTGTCCAATGATGACTCACCATCAAAAAGAGAAAAATAAACAAACCAACAGTAATAGCCCCATTGTCGGATGCACAAAAAGAACAATGGACTAAATCCAATTCGACAACTCAATCTGAACATGCATATTACAAAACGTGGATGTAGTAACACGCTGACCAATATAGTTAGAAAACTTGCATACACATTTCTGGAAAAATTAAGCACGGATGACAGTTTGATTATGTGATTTATGCTGATATGAGAAAGATGCGGTCAGTTGCAGTGAATCTCATTGTGATTTCATGCATAAGAGGCAAGGGCACAGTTTGCGGATGGGAGACAAACAAATGCAACAAATTTTAAAGTAAAAAGAACACCGCAATTTCAAAGAAACACGGCGATTAAAATTCGTAGAGGCAGGAAACTTGGTAATAATTCAAGTTATGACGGACCGCGAAAGAAAAGATGGTAACATTTCATGATGCTGCATGATTGAAATTCACACCTAATAAACCGAATCAATCCCCAACAGATCTACAAAATCTAACACATAAAGAAAATACGGAAATGATGAAGATTCAGAGTAGGGAAACACGCAATAGCCCCAACCATAGCGAGTCATGACCTAAAAACTGCGAGTACAGACAATTTTAAAAGGAGAATCAAGAAGAAACCCTTAAAATCGTCGATCCAGACAGTGAATCTACATTTAAAAAAACAACAAGCGAAAAGCGACCAGAAAGATGGAGCAACTACAGCAGCAGAAATAGGGGGAAAACGACACATGGGCATTTAGGGCAGTGAAGAAAATTCCATGGGACGATACCGCGAAGCACAAAACCCCAGGCTCACCAGTTTGTGTGAGATGAGGAAGACGAGGAGCGGCGGGTGGGAGAGGAGTCGCGACTGGGTTCGTCCGGGAGTGAACCTAATCCACCAAAAAGGCAAAAGGTATACGTCTCTACACGTCCCTACACGTCCGATAGTCCGACGGCAGATTACGAAGAACCGTCAGACAAACGCAAGGGGATTTCCTTTGTTAACATTGAAATCGAACAATTCTCGAACAAAATCGAACAAATCTAGAACAAAATCGCTTACTATCAAAATCGTCGTCGGAGAACACGTCGGACTATCGGAGAAACTGAATCGACGTCGGGGTTTGGCGTCGGTCGTCGGTAGTGAGAGTTCCTTCCGCCGTCGGTCATGGGGAATGGTCGCGCGCCAGAGGTGTTTGCGAGAAATTGTAAAGAACTCTAAACAAATTTTAGGTTTTGTGGGTTGGCAGACTGGGTCGGGTTTAGGAGGTAACCTACCCGCAACCCGTCAGTTTTTTCTAAACCTGACCCAACAAAACAAAACTGCTCAAAAAAATCGCCACAACCCGACCCAATATGAGCGGGTCGGGTGGGTTTGCCGACCCCTACTTGAAGTATTCCAAACTAGTACAATTACAAACTGACTTGGCAGTCATTATTTCTGAGTCCAATTTTTGGTCGACACATGGACTCGTTACGACCTTTAGATTCTACCGGGAAATAATTTGTATTCGTCTGATTAAGCTCTACGTCATCAAGGCAAAATCCACAGGTGAAACTTGGCTGGCGTCATCGTGACCGCGTAATTAAAATTTTGGCTTCTTGATTTTGGATCTTGCACTTTGTGTTTTCTTGGTGATTTGTTTCCGGTGCTGGATATTTAAAAGAAGAAACATATTCATGTTGGCTTTAAAGTTGTTAAATCAACTAAGTATTTTTTATGATGATTATTTGTGATTATTGATGCACTCAAATGGTTGAGATACCCTTGTCAAATGGTACATTTTATGTCTAACAAAATGTGTGAAGTGTTGCAGAATTTACGAGTTTTTTCACATGATATGTAAACCGGTGTATACTTATGTCGACCGCTATAAGTTTCAGAGAAATACTTATGTCGATCGCACCTCCGTTATGTCGACCGATAGGAAACCAGAGGTGAACTCATAAATCTTTTATGTCGACCGCACGTCAGTTATGTCGACCGGTAACAAACCAGTGACGAACTCATAAAGAACTTATGTCGACCGCACGTGAGTTATGTCGACCGATAGGAAACCAGAGGCGAACTCATAAATCTTTTATGTCGACCGCTCATCGCTTATGTCGACCGGTTCAAATCCAGAGGCAATCACATATCAACTTATGTCGACCGCTGTAAGCATGGGCCGACCGATGATATTCCAGAGCCAGATTATAGAAGGACTTATGTCGACCGCTCTAAGCATGGGTCGACTGATGATATTCCAGAGGGAGATAAATAAGGATTTATGTCGACCGCTTTAGTTTTATGTCGACCGATCAAAGTTCAGGGACGAACTTATGTCGACCGCTTCAAGAATGTGTCGACCGCTAAGCGACATTTACAACGTCAACATTTCCAACGGCTATATTTCGATGTGTCTAACGGCTATATTTATGTCGACTGCTTCAAGGCTTATGTCGACCACTCAACGCCGTGGAACAAGTTGTCTATAAATATTTGACGAAATTCTAACTAGAGCACCGATTTTTTGGGCTGAGAAAAATGCACCGAACTACTGCCAAAATCTGTCCAGAAAAACTATTACTCTCTCAAACTCTATTCTCTAAATTGTATATCTGTGAGATTGAGTGAGTCGGTTCTTAAAACCGCAATCCTTATTTTATTTGTTGAGTGAAAAACAGAAAGGGGGTGATCCTCTCTATAGAAAATAGTCGTTGTAAAAGGGGTGACCTCCTTGAAGAAAAGAGTCAAGGTTTGGTTGACACCCGTAAGTCAATCTTAGTGAGCTCAAGAATTGGGCACGAAGAATCTTCAAGGAGGTACCTTGAAGCGCGGACGTAGACAAAGATTGGCCGAACCGCGTTAACAACTCGGTGCTATTTCTTCTCTGTTATCTCTTATATGTTTATTGATTAATTCCGCACTAGAGTTTAGAAATAACTAATCTTGTTGAACGAATTGAATAAATTGGGCTCAGAATCTAAAATAGTTTAGTTAACCTAATTCACTCTCCCACTTAGGTTAATCTCGATGCTAATTCTACTTGACACTATCTCACTATTTAGAATGTCATCAGTGTTGTCCTTGTCCAGCCAAACCATATTCCTATTTCTTACAATGATGATAATTGTGATAATTTGCAGTTTTCATACCTTGGCTATGCCTGCCATTTTGTAAGTGCCCGTACTCGTATTCTTGGTCTTGAGGATACAACAAGAAGGCGTTGAGGATAACGGCAAGCTGACACGAGTTGCTGCAGCATGTTTTATATAAGTTAATATTTTTGTTTGATGTTATCAGATAAACGATTATTTCTTTAATTTGGGTTTTGACTAGATTGTAACTATGAAGTGTTAAATATTTACTATTGAACAAGAGAAATTTCATCTTACTCATATTACATTTCAGTTTTTTCTCACATGATGTTTATCAGCTATTTAACGTATTTTACTCATTGATCAGTATTTTTTCATGCGTTATGTTTGGACGATTTGTGTTGTTTCTTATCAACTTGAATTTATTTATGATATATGATATTTTATTTGCTGTCTTGCATTACATGTGGACAATTGATGTTTATTTTGTTTTGTTACGTTTGCAACTTGTAATTTGTTTTGGACAAGACAGGTAATGTTAGGTCATCGCCTTGATATGATTAAAGGAATTCCTCAAAAGATATTAGCATCTGAAAATATTTTGGAAGAAAATCCTACTTGGCATGATAAAGTAGTTCTTTTGCAAATTGATAAACCTCCCGTGAGGTTTGCATACTCAAGGAGGAAAAAAGAATGAAAACAACAGTAAAAACGTTAAGGAGAGGTTAGAACCAGTTGTAACTTTTAAGGAAGTTGTGGGTGGTTATAGAGAGATGGTTACGGAGGAGGAAGAGAAAATGATGAATAGTAGAATAAGGAAGAGATAAAAGGAGGGTTTTAGAGGTTGAGAGTTGAGAGTGGAGAGCGGGGGACTCTAGAATAAGCCCAGCGGAATAGGCGTGTGTGTGAGTTAGAAGGTACAAAATTACCTGTTAAATGTGCTGATATTCTAGCTAGGGGTGGCACTTGGGCCGGGTCGACCCGCTAACCGACCCGAATCCGGAGATTGGATCGGTTAGCGGATGGTTAATTTATTTTCGAAACCTGAAAAAAACCGACCCACGATTAACCGAATTGATGTGGGTCGATTTTTGGTTAATTTTGATAAAACCCAACCCAACCCATTCCAAACCGAATTTCATTTTATGTATAATTTAGTTGATCTAATTTTATTTTGTTTTATTGATTTTTAGCTTTGACAGAATTATAGAGACGTTGAAGAAATGATGAAAGAGAACACTTAATTTATTTATGTCATTTTGGTTGAAATTGTGTAGGGGAACTCTTAATTTATTTCATTGTGCGTATTTGGATAGGTATTAGGTGATATATTTTTACTTTATGATTGCAATTTTATGGGTGATCTTGGATATGAATATTGAATATTAGATATTGGTGTTTTGACTTTATGGTTTAAGTGATGTTTTGATATGGATATTGAATATTAAATATATATATGTTTTGATTTTATGTTTGTAATTGTATAGGTGATGTTTTGACATGACTATTGGATATATATGATTTATTGTTTTAACATGAATAGATGATATGTATACTGTGAGTGACTTGCAAACTCGCTCCAAACTTGCCCAACCCGAAAAAACCGAATCTTAACTGAACCCAACCCGCAAATTTGGGTCGGACATGGATTGAATATCATAATCTATCAGACCGCTTTGGGTTCAAAATTAACAAATCCAAACCTATCGGATCAGTTATTTTTTCAAAAATAACCGAACCGAACCCGTGGGTCCAGCCCTAATTCTAGCTATAGTTCTAGTCATTTTCAAAGAAAGGTTGCTCTTGAGCAGTTTGTAACAATTTTTGGTATCAAAGCAATATTCTAGGAGAGACAACGAGCCAACGAGATCCGAGAGCCTCAAGGAAACATCAGGAGATTGGCAGCGCGAATGGCTGAGATGAAGGAAAAATGCAAAAAAATAACCTCCATCGAGAGCAATATTTTTGCGTTGCAGGAGCAATTTACCAAGTTTATGGCTCGGATGGAGGCCGGACAGCAATCTTTTAGCTCGAATTTACAGCGGAACTCACCAGATGAGAAAAGCCTGAGAGAAACGACGAAACTTGGGTAAACTCTAGATAATGAGTTCCTTGTAAGCCGGAGTTTCCAATCTTTTGTGGAAATTAGATTGATGGTTGGATTTGTTGTGCTAAGCAATATTTTGTGATAAATGGACTCATAAAGAGGAAGAAAAGGTTGAAGCAGTGGTCATATGCTTTGAAGGACATGCTTTCGCTTGGTTTCAATGGGACAATCGAACCGACCTTGTCAAAATTGGGAGTAACTAAGGAGGATCTTGATTAATAGATTCCGGAGTTCTTGAGAAGGGACGAGTTGTGACAAGCTGTTTACAATGGGACAGGAAGGGACGATAGAGGATTATTTGAATCAACAATGTCCAATTTGACCGTGGTGTCAGATGAAGTACTTATGAGTGCTGTCTTGAACGGATTAAAGAAGAAAATCAAAGCTGATGTGCGTCTGATGCAACCCTTCGGGTTAAGAGAGTTTATGTCAGCAGCACAGATGGTGGAAGACAGAAATATTCTAATAAACATTGGGAATAGTAGTGAGGGAAGAATGTTCAGTCGACATCAGAGAGAATATGAAGTAGGAAACAAAGGACAATTAGCCAATAACCGGCTTGCAGCGAAAGAATTTTTCAAGAACAGAATTCCATGAAGATGGCTTACTGAAGCAGAAATGTGAGTTTGAGGATAAAAAAGCCTGTGCTATAGGGTGATGAAAGGTATATGGAAGGACATCAATGCAAAATGAAGACGTTGCAAGTCCTAATTCTACAAGATGAAGAGACAATAAATATGAGATACAGAGGAAATGGAATTCCATTGGAGGAAGCAGATGAGGTGATCGAAGAAACAATGGAATTATCTTTAAATTCCATTGTTGGAATGTCCACGCCCCATACCATGAGGCTACGGCGAATTATAAGGCAGCAATCTGTGGTAATTTTAATCGATAGTGGAGCTACTCATAATTTCATGTCCAGTAAGTTGGTTGAAAAATTAAAACTGCCTATCAATCAAACAATGCAACATGGAGTTCTGATGGGAAATGGAGAATCAATTCCCTGCTCAGGTGTGTAGAAATGTATTGCTTGTACTACTGGAGGTAGAAATAGTGGAGGAGTTCTCGCCGGTCAATTTGGGGAATGGATGTGATATTAGGGAGGCAAGGTTAAAATAAATGGAGAATATGCAAGTGAATTGGAAATTACAGATTACGAAGTTCAAAATAGAAGGGAAGATGATTTATATCAAGGGAGATCTAAAGCTTGGACAGAAGGAAAATCTCTTTAAAAGCCATGATAAGAACAGTAAAGAAAGAGAAGCAAGGATTATTAGTGAGCTGGGAAATTTGGAGCAAACCGAAAGTACACCTACACCAGAAAATCAAAGGAGATTAGAACATTGTTAGAGCAATATCAGCAAATGATGAGTTTGCCTTCAGGCTTGCTGCAGGTGAGAGAGCATGAGCACAACATTGTGCTTAAAGGAGCAGAACTAGTGAACGTCCGGCCATATAGATATCTAATAATTCAAAAAGATGAGATTGAGAAGTTGGCAAAGGAAATGTTAGAATCTGGGATAATTCAGCCCAACTCAAGTCATCTTGGTTGAAAAGAAAGACGACGTGGGCCATTATCAACCGGTTATCGAAGAGCTATTAGACGAACTTCATGGAGCCCGAACTTTTACTAAGTTGGATTTGAAATCCGGATATCATCAAATATAAGGGTTTAGGCGGAAGATGTACATAAAACGACTTTAGAACGGAAGAGGCCATTATGAATTTTTTGTGATGCCCTTCGGCCTTACAAATGCGCCTTCAACTTTCTAATCGTTAATGAATAAGGTATTTCACAAATACCTTCGAAAATTGATATTGGTATTTTATGATATAATGATTTATAGTAAATCATTGATTGAACATATGGAACTTCAACAAAAAACCTTGCAACTCTTGGCAAAAGAACAACTATATGTCAATGAAAAGAAATGTTTGTTTGCTAAAGAGTAGATTATTTGGGGTATGTACTATGTCAGCAATGAGTGTCTGTTGACCCTAGCAAAATACAAGCAATGATGAATCAGGCAATACCAAAATCTATTAGACAATAAGGGGATCTTTAGGATTAACTGGATATAATCAGAAATTTATTTCTTCATATGGATCCATAGCTTTACCTTTTACGGAGCAGTTAAAGAAAGATAAGTTTTGTTAAAGCAAGGATGCAGAGGCAGCATTTGTGAAGCTCAAAGAAGCAATGTGTTTAGTATTGGTATTAGTATTGCCCAACTCTATCCTTTGTGGTTGAAACAGATGCGTCGGCAGTGGTTTAAGAGCTATATTGATGTAGAAACAGCGTCCAATAGCTTACTTTAGCCAACTGTTATCGAAACAAAGGAAACTTAAATCGGTGTGTGAAAGAGAACTAATGGCGATAGTTTTGGCAATTCAGAAATGGAGACCATACCTGCTTAGAAGACACTCCGTAGTCGAATGTCCTGATGCGAAGATTTTTTTTATTGTTCAAATAGTTTGACATCATTTTTATTGTAATTGCAGAACTCGATTCTTGATCAAAATGAATATTTTGGGCTTGTTATAATATTCATTTTAGTAAATTGAATTTTTGGTTCAACTTTATAACAAATTTGCAGTGAATTAAACGAAACTGTTGTTGAAGCTGAACTATGGGTAATACAAGCTACGCCCTATCTATCTGTTGATAATGTAATAAAATATTATTTGAGGTCAAATAATCAATTAATCATATTGGTATGCTCTACTAGCATAGTATTATTATCAGTATGAATGCTCATTATAATGCTTAAGGGACAAATAAACATTGACTTAATGTCTATGCATCATCCATTTCTATTTTTTGGTTTGATTGTGTTTTGATTGCAAATACTTTCCTTTGGAAATGCGACCTCCTAAAATTCTGTGAAATACATACCGATTTGATTTTAAAATTTCACTGAAATGATATTGTACCAACTATCTATTCGAAATTTAGTCTTACCATTTTCTATTTATTGGAGAGTTTGATGTTGAATTGAGGATTTTGGATGAAAATAATATTTCATATGCACTTAATGTTATATATATATATATATATTGGCAAATATCATATTTTATTGTGTTTCTTTCAAAGATTCTCTTGTGATTACCAGCTGATGGCAATTTTTAGTGAGAGCAAGAAGTGACTTACATTTTGTGTGAGATTATTTCAAGAACACTGTTTTATACGGTCGTTTCATTCATGAGAGCAGTAATAATTAGTGGACACATAAGTTTTGAATAATTGCTTCTAGTCTTCACCCCAAACTAGCTGTTCTATGTTTAATTTAAAATGTTGCTTTGATGATTTTTTCTATTGTGTTGAAATTTACTTGGAAGCAATTTTCTATTGTTCTAAAGAAGGCAGCCTTGTTTACCTGGCTGCAATAATATGTTTGCCTTGGTGTTTGACTTCCTGTTTCACTTACAGCTTCTGTTATTTATTTGTAATTGCCTTAATGGTGTTATAAACCCAGGGATTTAATTTGACGTTTACTGAATCAGTGGACACACCTGAGAGAAGAGGTGATAAAATAAAAAAAATGCAATTGAAATTGCACCCGAACTTAAAAGAGTCGTTGACCATTCTCTGTGGCAATACAAAGACAACAATTTTTATTCTTAGTGGGAGTGACAGAACAATCTTAGATGATGTACTTTTGTAAGATAACATGTCATTTGTGAATCTTTTCTGCATACATGATAATTAAACGATTTTACAGAACTTTGGAAACTTTGACATGTGGTTGGGGGCTGAAAATGGGATGTTTTTACGATTTACTGAGGAAGATTGGATCAGTACAATGCAGAACATTTGAATTTGGAATGGGTCGATAGTGTGAAGGTGTTTTGTCTAATTTTATATGTTTGTTGACTTCAGCATGTTTTCGAGTATTTCACAGAAAGAACACCCCATGCGCACTTTGAACCCGACAAATTTCTCTTGTGGAATTAAAAGTGCGCAGGTAATAGGAAGCACAATCACAGCTGCTTTTATTTGGCGCTTATGTTTTACACGTTTTATGCTGATAATATGATTCTTATAGATGTTAAATTTGAGAGACTTCGAGAAGGGATATGGTGCTGCACCTCTGTCCAGGTCCCATTTCCAATGCATCTGTCCATGTTGTTCAAGGTACTCGATCAGTTGAGGTACGAGCTGTTGGCGTTACGAAGGTAACTTCCTGACTGTGATCCTAAATTTTGTAAGAATATTTTGGTTGAATAATAATCAGGGTGCAGCTTTTGACCGTATATTAGGAGAGAGTATTCATAGAAAATCCACGACAACTCCAATAGATTGTGTCTTAGTATTGGACATTTTCATGGGATGGTAATGTTTCTTTTTTCTCATCTGTAGTTTTAGTTTTATGCATGGTTTTCGAATCAGTACCCAATGTCTGTAAGATCTTCTCCTTAGTAATCTTTTCTAGAGAAAAGGCAGAGAGTAGCTTCATCTCTACTTTTAAACTAGTATTGATTATTGAGATAGGAAATTAGGTATTTACTGGTTTCATTTCTCCATAGTGACTGAAATATGTCATATTTTTCCAAGATGAGAATGTATACACTTTCTTTGAGCCTGAGCTTCCTTATGATACTATAGGCCTTGGAAGAAGCAAGGCAATGGATGGACTTAAGCTATTTAATGATAGAAGATTTGTTTTGAAGCTCCCACCAAAGAGGAGTGCCTCCAAATCATCTTACACCATTAAGGCAAGCTATTTTCTGAATCCCGAGAAAAAAACTCTGGCCAACCATCTGTCCGAAAATGGAAAAAAGCAGTTGCCATGAGAAGATTTAAGGGAATGTGCTTGATCTCAAAGCTGAGAATTGCTTTTCATGTGCTGTTGGGCGGAGCCGCACAAGTGCTAGCTGTCTACTCTTATCTAGCATCATTATCTGATGATGTCATCTCTTTTCTTAAGAGATTCTCATGCATCATTATCTTACTTTTAATTGCTCAGCTGGCTCACCAATACACCTACACCAGAAAATCAAAGGAGATTAGAACATTGTTAGAGCAATATCAGCAAATGATGAGTTTGCCTTCATTGTGCTTAAAGGAGCAGAACTAGTGAACGTCCGGCCATATAGATATCTAATAATTCAAAAAGATGAGATTGAGAAGTTGGCAAAGGAAATGTTAGAAGCTGGGATAATTCAGCCCAACTCAAGTCATCTTGGTTGAAAAGAAAGACAACGTGGGCCATTAATTATCAACTGGTTATTGAAGAGCTATTAGACGAACTTCATGGAGCCCGAACTTTTACTGAATAGCAATGACTTTTAGTTGTTCAAGACTGATACTTAAACATGGCTGTGAGGTTAGTCATTTCTCACTCCTTTTGTTTTCTCTGATACGATGTTGAAATGTCTATATGTTCTTGTTCGTGTATCATTAAATCATGTGTCAAGTAATAACTTGGTAGGAATCTGTGCTCGAAAAACATCCTTGTAGACTGAGTAATTACTTATTTTTAATTACAAATTTGTAGTTATGATGATTCAATCTGAAATGGGGGAACAAATTCGTTAGCGCTTAAGAGTACATAAATCTATCTTTTTGCTTTTGAAATTACCATTATTGATGTGTTTAATAACACAAAAAATATCTGTAAAGTTTATTCTCTAGTTTTATGCAATAATCTAATCTCATAACAATATTCTTAATAACTTGTATAAATTATACATAGTTAAAATGATAAGGATAAATAAAATTAGAGTTCAGAAGTAGAAGTGAAATATTGAATTAGTCTCATATTTTTTTTGGTATTTGATCTCAATATTGCAACAGAAGGGTTACAGGCCAGGGCCTGATGTGCCTTCGGGTGAGGTTGGCACGTCGGGGTGG
>QAOC01051215.1:762256-793787 GCA_003255005.1 Begonia fuchsioides | reverse complement strand
TTTTCAACTGTATCCAAAAGAAGATAAGTGCATTTTTTTTCAGGAGATGATGTACACGTTATATTGTTCTTTATTAAATGACTAAGGTACCCCACATTCAACAATAATTCTTCTTTTCAATAAAGAGAAAATAATTGCATTCTAACTCCTCCAGTTCCAGAGCCTTTGGTACTAAAACAAACATGTAGTCTTGCAGTCAGTTTTGGTACCGCTTTCAGTAAAAACTTCAAGTCAATAAATTATTGATATACCAGTTTCATTAAGCTGCAGCTTCATCTTTGCTTTGACTTTTTCGGCTGGTGTCTGCAGAACCAGAAAGACGGCGATCATTTTTAACTTAAGGCACAGGTATTTGCAGACAAAGAATAAGACTTCTGCATCTTGTATCATTTTTTTTTGTAGTACAACAAGCAGAACACTTCTACAGGCTTCGAAATGGAAATGATTAAGCATGTGATTCATCCAAATTAGTGTAATGGTAAGAGGGTACAAGTCAGTATTTTCGTCGAAGTTTGACACTATCTTTTTTGCCTTCTACTCCTTTTCATTCCTCCAATCAGTAGCAGAACATTGTTCGACAAATGTTTCAGCACTTCACCTCCTTTCTTTCCTTTAGGAAAGAAAAGAAAGCTTTTTGGATAAATACATGGGATCTATATCGCTCAATAAAAAATAAAAATTAGAATGCAGTCTTGCTTCTTGACACCACATACCAACTGAAAAATCTACACAAAGGAAGGGGAATGTGTGGTGACTCTTGATGTGGAGGTCAAAAAACTCAACCCGTGAATTCTTTCTGAAAGCAAAGTAGATTCTGGTCATTTTCTCGGCCACCACCTCTGAGCTCCCACACAGGATCCTCCTTGTTTTGGAGGAATTCATATCTCAGATTATCATTTTTAAGCGACCCAGCAAAATAAAGATAGACATGGAGCCAAGTAAATCTAAGCTTCCATGGAAAAGTAATAAGAGAATAAGAACAGAGAAAAAGAATCCACATTCATAAGTTCATCATCAATAAAAAGTTAACAAGTAAAACCAAGGTTAAGGTTAGAAGCAATCAAAGCATACCATCTTATCATACCCTTCAATGAGCCGCGAATAATCAACTGCACCTTTCCTCTGCTTCCCCACAACCACATCTCTTCTTTTGTATTCGCTTTTCGTTCTACTTTTTTCCAACCTTCGCCGCTCTTGTGGCGATGAGCTTCTCCTCTTCCGCATATCCACATCCGAATCACTTCGAGACCTACTTCTCCTTCTCTGTTGTCGATCTCCGGCTCGTCGGCTATAGCTCTCTCTACTCCTACTTCTTCGCCTAGAACGCCTCTCTCTTACCCTGCTCACACTCCGCCGCCTAGAATTGCGTTCTTTCCCTCTCTCTCTACTCACACCTCTTTCTTCACGACTCGTTCCACCGCCCCTTCTATCCAAATTCCTAGAGCCCATGTCCCCGTCTTCAATTGATCCAGACTTCTTCTTTTTGAGTTTGTTCTGGATGGCCTCGAGCTGCGCTTGCTTCTGAAACTCTGAAGCCTTGGAAGGACTCGAAGCTCTGACGAAAGCGCTGAGGAAAGAGGAAGATGAAGGCAAAGCGGAGCCTCTATCGGCAGGCAAAGAGTCGTTTCTCGCATCGGAAGAAGAAAATCCTAGGCCTTGTTTGAATCTTGCAGCTCCTTCG
Source organism: Begonia fuchsioides (assembly GCA_003255005.1). Taxonomy (NCBI): domain Eukaryota; kingdom Viridiplantae; phylum Streptophyta; class Magnoliopsida; order Cucurbitales; family Begoniaceae; genus Begonia; species Begonia fuchsioides. The sequence goes on along the minus strand of QAOC01051215.1, from coordinate 792,106 downwards.
CCTTTCCGAGTGAGCTCGTCGTAATACGCCGCAGCTTTTGATTCCTCCATTCCCCCCGACCCCGATCTCTCTCTCAATTTCAGGAACTGATCAAATCGGCAAACGGAACGGAAAATGGAATTGCTAAACGACACCGTATCAAGCACTTTCATAGCTATGAGCCGAAATCGAACACTATAGTCCAAGACCGATAACCAAAACCGAAATCGAACCAAAAAACAAATCCAACAACGAACCGAAATCGAACTGACGAAGAATGTGGGACCCATCGAATCGGGGTGAAAAGATTTGGTCGGGTCAAGTCAATGAGGCGGCTTTCCTCTTTAACGCCGCCGTTTCGTTGCAGTTTCCTTGGGCTAGTGAGGTAAAAAGGGGAGATTTTGCTGACCGTCTGTCTCCCAGACCGATTCTAATCCGTTTTCTCGACAGAAGGAAATCTTTTCTGTAAGATCTGAGATTTGAGAAAAAGAATCAGACATTGTAATATCTGATCCTAACTCAGGATCTTCAGAATCTACTGAGCTTTTACTTTACTTTTCCCCCTGACAAATTTGAAGTCCAACTCTTACTACTGATATATCTGTCTTTCTTCTTCTTAAATCAATCACCCACCATTTTCGGTCTTCGAGCTCTCGCTTTGTTCTGTACTATTTTTTGTATCCGGAGAAATATCAAATATGGTGGTGGAAGACTCGCTGCAGTGTTCTGGGCAGCTTCATATTTTGGCTGTTGACGATAGCCATGTCGATCGGAAGGTTATCGAGAGGCTTCTCAGGATCTCTTCTTGTGAAGGTGGGTGTTTCGATCGTCGGGAAATCTGGGTTTTTTTTCTGATTGTTATTGAAACTGAATTTGATTTTCGTTTCGCAGTGACGACAGTAGAAAGTGGTACAAGAGCTTTGCAGTTTCTGGGGTTGGACGGAGCAAAAACATCTGGGATTGATGTGAGTTTCTTTTTGCTACTTTCTCACAATTTTCCCAGAAACAAACGTTGAAAAAGTCCATTGATTTGGTTTTGATTTTCAGGGTTTGAAAGTGAATCTGATAATCACAGATTACTCGATGCCGGGAATGACAGGATATGAATTGCTGAAAAAAATCAAGGTTTGTGCACTGAGTTTTCGTTTTCCATTACAGCTGCTCCAGGTTTTTTCAAATAATATCATGAATTATGTTTCAAATGTTTGATTTCCAGTCGATCTTTGAGCAGGAATCATCAGATTTTAGAGATGTCCCAGTCGTCGTGATGTCATCGGAGAACATCTTAGCTCATATCCACCGGTAAATCCCTTTGTGTTTATAATTAAATGAACCAAAATGAGTAATTATAAGCTTGTAAAATTGGTTTTCGTGAAGTTTTACGTTTCGTTTTTTGATTCTTCATCAGGTGTTTGGAGGAAGGGGCAGAAGAATTCATCGTCAAGCCGGTGAAACTATCGGACGTGAAGCGATTAAAAGATTGTGCACTCATCTGCAGAAGAAGCCTAGGATTATCAAAGATGGATTGACCATGAATAGATATCATCATCTTTAATGGAGAAAAATGTTTTTTTAAATGTTTGGAGATACAGTTAAGAACACCATTTTCTCAGCATCTGTGCTTGAAAATATACAAAATTCTGCATAAAGTTTTGATTTTTAATTCTTCTGCAATTGCAATGGTCAAAATGCTTTGAAGATACAACTATCTTCATTGGAAGTGTCCAAAAAAGCAATATCAGAACAAGAAAAATAAGATACAGCTATGTTCGTTGTTGTGATCTTCGTTTTGTCCTGTAATAGTTGTTCTTTTCTGCCGAAATCCATGGAGAATAAGGTTGATTTCTTGTTTTCGAAGAGAACATGCATCAAACCCAGCCAAACTGAATAAAGATGACGGCAATTTTGGAGAGAGAAGTGTTGTTGAAGTCGAGCTGGAGTCGATTTGTATCGCAAATGACAAGGATGAACAATTTATGAGTTTTTCGAAGATTCCATGACGAAGCAGAAGAACAAGAAGAAGAAGAGGATTCATAACTTTTTGATATTGATATTGTTGACGTGATCAGTTGCATGTCCAGTTTAAGAACTGTCCAAACATAAAGATGAAACAGAGAATATTCAGACACAGCTTCATGATTTGGTAGGGTAGGAGGCTTCCATGGCTATGCCACACAGCCCCTCCTCTGCTTCCACGTCTCTCTGCATCCTTATGTACCCTTCTTCTCCCCACTCCGCTCCCCACGAGTTCTTCACTATCCAATATTTGGTCCCGTCGGAAGTCACTCCATACCCGACCGCCGTAACACCGTGATCAAGGTCTGTGCCGCAGCTTCCGGTGAAGACTCCACTCGAATATAATTGGAAGTCGTAGCCGCTGGCGTCAATGGCAACAGAGACTGGCTGGTGAGCCACCGCCTTTAGCAACGACTCTTCACTGTTTGCCGGAACGTCTTCGTATCCCTTTATGGATGCGGCGTTGCTGGATTCTTTTCTGGAGTTGCAGGTGTCATCTTCCCCCACGTACGGATAGTTGGTTTCAGTGTTGAGCCCTTTGTTGTTCATGATGAACTTGAAAGCTTCGTCCATTAAGCCGCCATCACAGCCCTTGTCGACCCCTTTGACGTCGCAGTCGACTAGCTCTTGCTCGGACAGAGAGATCAGCTTCCCGTTGGTCAGCTGATTGATTCCTTCCATGGCTGCCACCGCAGAAAAAGCCCAGCAACATCCTGTATATTTCGACATCCATTAGCGAAACGATAGAGACATAGTTTATTAGAATACATATAGATTCGATACTGAACCGCATTGTCCTTGATCTTTGACAGGCGTAACAGCTCCTTTCTTTCTCCAATCCATCGTGGATGGCACTACGGAGACGTTCTCGTATTTGAAAGACGTTTTCTCCGAAGAACACATATGGGCGTTGAACCCGTTTCGCGAGGCCGTGAATTCTTCATTGGTGAGATCAGCAAACTGGTTGAGACCCAACATATAAGATTGGTTTGGAATGCGGTTGAATAAGTCTACCCGTTTAGCATTTTCCTTAAAAATCTGAAACCGCTGCTCCTTCTCTGAGTTGTCTTTGTATACTCGCCCGTAACGAGCCATCCACTCCTCGTGCTTCTCGTACATGCCCACATCTTGGAGAGTTCTAGACATAACCGGAGAAGCCACTGCTGCTAAAATGAAGAGCAGAGCTAGAGAGAGGCACCGGGTTTGGCTCACGAACCCCATGATTGGTGATGTATAAAGATTAGAGAAGTAGTGAGCTGGGATACAACTCCCAAAGATTATTGAGCCATTTATATAGATTATCATCCTCGTCTTCAACCCTCTTCAGCCCATGAAAGGGACCATGGGATTACGTGACCAGACAAATGATTCATCCACCATGTTTGACGCCTGCTAAAGGTTTGTTCATGCCAGGGCAACATCAACCTAAGCTTCACTTCTGGTTCATCATTTTTTTAAGAGTTCGTTGACTGTTAAAACGTTGGGGCTTATTATTGTACAAATCTCTACGATTATAACGAGATTAGTAAATTAGATCGATGCCAAATGCCAAGATCCACTAACGCTGAAAACAGAGTCGAAAAGGTCAGATGGGGACTGGATCTGGTAATCTCAGCGTAGTTGTAAATAGGATGTCGTTGAAGAAAGCTAGTTCTAAATTTCCAAACGACGCATTCGGACTCCTCGTATATCAGAAGGTCTGTCATCTAATTAGGGTAAAGAGAAACAGAGCCAGGTCATTTCTCTTTCTTTTCTTCCAAAATCCAGAGCTCTCTAGAGCCATCATCAATGCCTGAAAGACACAGAAAGGCAACAGATTTAACAGATTCCTACACCTTTTTTCTCGTCTACTCAGACTCAGAGAAGGATAGACAGTACGAGAGATTCTTCTTTGAGCTCTACGTCGTTTTTCTTGGTTTCAATGCAGAGAAGACAGGAAAAAGAGCAAACCCAGAAGGCCGATTGCCCTGTTTTCAACTCTTATTCGATGCCAATGCTGAAATTTGGAAGAAACGCAGGAACCAATTACAGATAAATGCAAGTCTTAAAATGAGTGTTCATCTTGTTTCTTATGTTCTTCCCCTCTCCGGCTCTCTCTAACCCTAACTTCTCTGAAGCCGGCGTTTTCTGCGGGTCGAAAAAGGAACCTACTGCCAGCAATTTCAGTCCTAATCTCATAGATTTAATGGATAAGGTAACTGAGAGCGTCAATAAGAATCGCTGGGGCGCATACGGCGTGGAATCTCCCCGTCTAACGTCTTCGCCATTGGAGAGTGCTTCGGCGATCTCTCGCCGTCAGATTGCTCCAATTGTTTTTCGCAAACAAGGGTTAGGCTTCCTCGGCGTCTTCCCTCCGATTCAGGTCGAATTCATCTCGATGGTCCGCTATGATAATTACGATTTCTTTCAAGAAAGTCTCAACTCCGAACACGACGTGATCGAAATAGGGAAGAGCTTTGTATACAGGTTGCCACTTAAGAGGTATTCTACGGAGAGATTTTACAGCTTGACCTATGAAGAAGAAGCTGATCATGGTAGAGCCTCAATCACACTTAAGTTCACTTGTTATTCTTTCCGGGGATTGAAATTTCTCACAGGTTTTTGTTCTTTCTTTGATTTTTTTTTTAGATTCGAACAAGATTGAGTTTCTCATAGTAAGCATATTTTCAGCAGCTTCTATGTTAATTCTAGCTCTATTTGGTGCTCGTATAGGCTACAAGAAAGTATCAGAGAATAGAAATTATTCAACTCTCTCCAACAAATCCATTTTTCTCTCTTGTATCTAACTCAATCTTCGTTTGCTTTACGTTAGTGGACAATAATAATAATCTTGGCAGGTCGACGAACAGTAAGTTGAATTTCAGGTACGAGATGCTTGAGGAAGCTACAGACCACTTCAATTTATCGAGAAAACTCGGTGAAGGCGGAGCTGGTTCTGTGTTCAAGGGGATTCTACCTGATGGGAGGATTGTTGCAGTTAAAAGATTGTTCTTCAATAATCGGCATTGGGTTGATGAGTTCTTCAATGAAGTGAACTTGATTGGTGGAATTAAACACAAGAATCTCGTACGCCTCTTGGGTTGCACCCTCAAAGGACCCGAAAGCCTTCTTGTTTATGAATACGTTCCGAACAGAAGCCTTGATCGAGTCCTTTTCGGTGAGCATAATTATTTGATTTCAGTACTAAGACAAGAGTTTCTCTGTTTAGAGTTTATGAATCTATTGTTTTTTTCTGTTTACACAGTGAAGGATGAGAACAATATTCTTAGTTGGAAGCAACGATTTGATATCATCTGCGGAATAGCCGAGGGGCTGGCTTATCTCCATGGAGGCTCTGGTGTTAATATCATCCACAGAGACATAAAAGCCAGCAATATTCTGCTTGATGAGCAGCTTATTCCAAAAATTGCAGATTTCGGGCTTGTTAGATGTCTTTCCCCTGATAATTCGCATACTAACACTGGAATCGCAGGAACTTTGTGAGTAAAGGATCATCTCGAACAATTTTCTTCAGCTCTTTTGTTGTTATAACTGAAGTTTAATCCTTGAAAGTACTATTCTTGCAGGGGATATATGACTCCTGAATATCTTGTTCAAAGACAATTGTCAGAGAAAGCAGATGTTTATGCATTTGGAGTTCTTGTCCTCGGGATCGGATGCGGTCGGAAGAACAGCGTTTTCACACAAGGCTCGAGTTCCGTGTTGCACTCTGTAAGTTCCGATCATAACTTTAGGAATGAGATCTGTTGATGTGTTCTTATCTTTGTTTTTCGATAAGGTATGGAAGCATTATAAGGCCAATCGATAAGGTATGCAGCCTCAGACAGACAATGTTTCAGGTTGTTCAGATGTTGACTGTGGAAGAACGTGTAACTCCGACACCAACACGGCCGCCATTACTGAATGTTAGGGTTCTGAGCGCAGGAGAAGCAAGTAGAAGCTCAACCTGAACGCAACACCTTCAAATTTCTCTGAAGCTACCCCGTTTTGTTTGGTCAAATAATCCATAATCTGGCTGCAAATATGTGGGATGACATTAACAGACGAATGTTGTTCGTTGTGGCCGAAACGGGGATCAGCACCGGAAATCAGCCCAGAATCGGGACCGGAAAGTGGGATTAATATTTCTTTGATTTTGACAAAGACCATTTCCGGCGAACTGTTAATGGTAGATCGAAAATCAATCTTCAAACTACTTCATGAGCCTTCTCTTGTTTATTTAAGACTGTATCTACCCTCTGCCTGTGCATTGCCCGGCTCTCTATAATGTCCCGTTCCTGAAGATCAAATTTTGAATTCTCGTTTCTGGGTTTATATCTTTCTTGTTTCTGGGTTTTTCATTTCGAATCTTGGGGCTGTAACCGTGTTGTTGAATATGATTCATTTGAGTGCAAAAGATTTCCGTTTACTCACGACTGAGAAAGGCGCAAAGAGGCCATATTTTTCACATACGATCGAACCAAATATCTTTTGAAAAAGATCATTAGGCTACGACAGACTTAGCTCGACAACGATCAACCGGACTTCACCAGGCTCGGCTCATTTGACATCTTTACGCGTTGTCAACCAGTTTGCACGACTTAAGCATACTGCCATGTTCAGCTAGATCAAACTTTGAACTCCTAGTGAGATTTATAGGTGCATTACTTATACATTCCTAAAATCTCATGAGAAATTGCAGCTATATGTACAAGAATCTGAGTAAAAGAGGTCATTTCAAGTTTACACTGAAATATGCATGGCATGATTTTTGATCTACCCAGTTCCAATGAAGTTTCTTACAAATATAGACAGAGTCGAGTGTTATTTTTCTGGGAAAAAGAATAAACACCAAATCATTTTCTCAAAAATTTCAAGGAAATCAAATCTCAGACCTTTCTCAGCGAAGCATATGTACTTCGCATCGGCAACTCGAGAGGGGAATCGCAAAACTTGGATCAGCCATGCATTTCTTCTTTTACGGTGCAATTTCTGCCAATAAAAAGAAAATAATAAAAGATGGATTAGTTATTTCGTCTCTCTTCATTCCCGATGAATATAATCGATCCGAGCATACCTTAAGTGACAAGGACAATAGCGAGGCGCTTTGTTTTTCAGTCTCTGAAGCTAGCAGGCACTGTTGCTTCGGTAAAATATTCTGTTCTGACTGTCTCGACAGAACAGAACCTCACCTACTCGAATTCAAAATCAATAAGTACTCTATTGGCCAAACGACATAAAAAGAGATGCAACAAATTATCTCCAAATCTAAGACTCATAAGAAAAGGTCTGATAAATGTTTTGTATAAGGTGACTGACTGCTTGTTTTCCATTTTGTGAAACTAAAGTTGATAATTTATGCAGTGAAACGAAAGCTCTTACCAAACTTGGCTGGCAACATAAATAAGAATACATCACAAACCAATGAAGAAAAGAAGAGAGCTAAAGAAACTAAACACACCCAAATCATCAAGAAGTACTACAATTATACGCTAGGGAAGCTGGAGAGTTAATGTCCAATAGACCAATATGCCACTAAAAACAGTAAAGCATTTTAAACTCTGTACACTGAAGCAAATTATCAACTTCAACAACGGAGTAGCGATTTATATGTTTGAGCATAAAAAATCAACTGATGTACCAGAGAAGCATATGACTTCAAGAGAGGTTTGGCAAGCTGCCATATAGGCTTGAAGACAAATGGAGCTTCCACAAAAAGTACTTGTCCAAGCCGCTTTGGGTAATAGTAGTAAAATACTTCGAACTGCCAAACAAGGATTCACGATACGAGGATCACGATTAAATGTTTAAAGGCATTTCTTTCTGTCAATAGAGGCCAGAAGAAAAGAAACTAGTCGAGCAAATGATAATTTGACACTTTCTTTCTGGAAAAAAATAGACGTCATCAAAGCAACGATACTTGCGAACCTATTTTCCGTCAAAAACAAGCAAAAGGAGTTTGAAAAATTACTATAAATGTTAAGAACTTGAGATCAGCATTTGCAGGTCCAAATCCTCGAAGATCAAAGATTCCTAGAATTTCCTGCTGTCCAGGTGGAAGCTTTCTCAAAGCCTTCTCTATCAAAAACACACAAAGTCTCTCATTTTCAACTAGATCATGCACCTGCGCCCAAGTTTTTTAGAGTATAGCAGTTAATAAAAATAAAAAATACAAATAAATTAGCATATGTTATAATGTCTTTCAGACAGTCCGGCTACAAAATTCTCTAATGATTCAAAGACATAAACATAATCTGCATAGCTTATCTTTGATCTTTAAAAGCATAGTGAAACTTACAGCAGGAAAGTGCTTTGATGCTACAACTATTAGAACTGGCCTATTATTGATGTCAAAAGATTCATGGACGTAAGCTTTTCCTGTTAGAGCTATACCCTTCACTGCATCTTCAGTCAAATTGTGTACTCCAAACTCATGGCGCCATTTCTGTTGGAGGGTATTTGAATTAAGCAATAAGTCCACAGATTCAGAGAAGAATTTGAAAGGAAGATAAAAATATTGTCAAGCAAACAGATTCAGAGAATTAGGAAGGAAGTGCAGAGGATAATGAAAGTTGAGGAATACAATTGCTTTGGCCAATTTGGCAACAGCTTCGTCCACATCGAATTTTCGATCCTGTAGAAACCAGAAGATCATGTCTTCATCATCTCTTCCATTTTTCCCCACAGGAAGCTTAGAGTTTTCTCTTTCAAGCTTCTCTTTTACCTCCAGGACAAGCTGCATCGTAGATATGATTCCAGTAATTCATAATGCTTCAAGTAAAAGAAGTCCAACTCAATAAAAAAACCCAACATATTAACACAACATAAAGGCACAAATTCAACTCTTAGCACATCAGACTATGGAAACACAGATAGCTGACTGATGAAAACTGGACACCCAGCTTCTTCGGCTCCGTTCAACTCAATCTCTCAAAAATTCAAAACTAGATAACAAATTCATTATTCACAGATGAAATTAAATACCTTACGAGACTCTCTAGGCTCTACAACGCTGTTCTGGACTGTAAATCTACGAAGCGATGGAGCCTTAAGAGAATAACAAGGCGAGAGAAGCGGAATACGAAAAGTGTGGGAAAGCCGGAGAGCCATTTCTGAAGGAAAATGGCGACTCTGCTCCGAAGAAACGACGAGGACGACGACCTCATTTTCGTTTCTTGAATTTAAATATATATATATATATATTTTGTAATTCCATTGCCAGGGATTGGATACTGGATAGAACGCCACCTGGAATTGATGCTGCCTTTATATTATTTTTATTGCTAGATGATTTTGAGTAAACTTCATGCTTTTTGGCAGGAATAAACCTGTGAATTTTAGCGATTCATGTCCCAGATGGATCTGCAATTAGGGTTGTTTGTTTTGAAGAAGAATCAGTGCATAGATTAAAGCAAGCTTTCCAATTTACAGACATGGGCGAAGAAGAACTCTGCGTTTTAATGGAGCTCCACAAACAGAGTTGCCCTGGGATGGAGGGAAGCATCTTTCAGAGACATTCCCATCTCACTACCTCCATAAACTCTTCTGGGGAAGCTCGAAACCAGGCTGTAATTATCGACGCCGTCTAATTGGAGCGAGTCGATGTATTTGTAAATCGAATTCACTTTGTCTCTGCTCGAAAAACTTTGCTCTCTTCTTTCGCCATTCGGAAACCTTATCAGTATCTGAACATAAAAACCTCAGGTTATAAACTGCGTCTTCGTTTTCAATGGAGGTTTGTACTTTTATACCTGTGTAGTCTTCGTTTGATCCTTCAATGGAGTTTGAGTCGCAGAAACTTCGAATTTTGCTGGGCTCTTCAATTTCTGGGATTTTGCTTTGTTTGAAGCTTCTTCTACCTTTTTACTCCTCCCCACTGCAGAAGGATTCTTTGGTTTTTCTTTTTCCTGGTTTTGTTTGGCGAATTAGGGTTTTGAAAATCTAAATTCAGTAAATTTTAAGCAATGCAAACCTTATCAATGTGAAGAGCTTTAAAATAGGTTGCATCTTGCTCTTCTCTAATCCTTCTATCTGCTCTTATCTTTTCCCCATTCTTCTCCTTCAAGCTACCAAAGGCCAAACCTCGCTCTTCCATTGTTGTCTGCAGAATCTCCACCATCTCAGCGGGAGGGATTGGCCCTTCCATCTAAGCACAAAGCAACCATTAAATAAAGCAGCTTTTACTTAATTTTTTTCTTTATTTGTTACATGCGTTTCTGAAAAACCTGTTGCAATACTGTTATGTTGTGATCTGATGCAGGAGCAATCACAGCGCAGAAAGGGAAGCATGAAGGTTTTAAAATGGAAGCCATTAAAAGACCATCTCGTTCACTTTCTAGAGCTCCCCATGAAATGAAATTAGCGTCCAGACACTGAACGACTAGCCCAGAACATAGCGTATCTCTGCAGAAGGACGGCGTAAAAGGGTGATCTGGAGAGTGAAGATAGACGAACAAGAACTTCTTTTCCATCTCTGCCATTTTCAGAACCTCCATTAGCGAACGAGCGTAAAAGAAAGGATGAAAACAGCCATTTTGGTGCTGAAACTTAGCTAGAAAATCCCATTCTGAAACAGGTAATGGAAGTTGTTGGTTTGGAAATTGGAAGTTTGGTTGATTATTTTGGTTTGATCTTCTTCTTCCTAGACCCATAATGTCTATTCCTCGCCCCATTACTCTCGAAAACTCTCCGACAATGCTTCTTGGAAGGCTCACCACTCTTCGAACAAAAGCTCTGGACGATGCTTCAATGGCTGCCGAGCTTTCTCTCATCAGGTACGACATAGTTCTTGTTTCAGATACCAAAAATACAGAAGATTTCTGAACCTGCCCTGTTCTTCACTTCAATGGCTTCTGAAAGTGAATATACAAGAAGACTTATTTTTCAAAGTCAATAGTGAATGGTTGATTCTTTGCTTGTTAAAGAATCAACATTTACGGTAAGAATATTTCAAAGACCAATTGCAAAAATAAATAAACACAAAAAAAAAAAAAACAAGAACACTAATAATTAGAGGAAGAACCCTTTTTACCAGAAAAAAAATCGAAAGCAACATACGATTCATTAATCGTTATTATTTTCCTTCGTCTTTATGAATTCCAACATTTCCTTAGGAAGCTTTCTCAGCTCATCAGAGCCAAAGTTCTTCAGTTCTTAGATCTAAAAAACCAGCACTGTGCATTTAAGAGAGTAATTTCGTGTTAGAGAGAGAGGTATGCTTGTTGCTTAATGAGCAAGAAACACGGGCCAAAAGACACATACAGAGTACACGCACATACGTAGATCAGTTGATCTATGAATGACAAAATTAGAACGAGAGCTAAGGTTCGAAGCCTAATAGTCGCAGCGTGAGAATTTAATTTTTAAATATAAGGTTGTTCTTCGTATACGACATGTAGGTCTCTCATCTGGATTGTTGAGTTACTGTGATTTTACTCCTTCACATGCTGTCGGTGGCAGAATGTGTGAACGGTGAGGCGAGAAGCTTTGACTTTTGGAACAAGACACTTACAGAGGCCACCCACCTTGTTTTTAAGCAAAACTGTGCACAAGAATAAAAGAAATCCTATAAATTACGCTGATAAAGAGCTCCAGAACATGATTAATGTCTCCTTGTACAGTCAACTTTAGCTGAAAAAAGCAAGCTTTCTTAGAACAGTTAAGCTTCCCCACCACCACAGGCTCTCTTTTGACTCCAAAAACCAGTAACCAGAGATTGATCGACATTTTATGATGACTGCTGTCACAAATCAAAGCAAACTGGGTCATATCATATGATGATTTCAGTAATTTTGCTTTTCAAAAGTCTCAAAATTTTCCAGCTTTTCTCGATAAGGACTGGCCCATCTCAGACCCATCGTCATCTTCACAACCTCCTAAGTTTGTACAAGGAAGAGTATAACTGCATATTTAATGCTCGTAGAGTTGTGAAATTCCACTGCTTTTTTTTATATTCAATGAATCTCTGTTCTTTCTTTCTTCACATGATAATTTATTCTCCCTCACATGAGACTCACTCAGATTTCATATTTGGAGACCAGCAGCGCACTAGGTTCCTGGGTATAATTATAGCTTTTTTACTTTACCTCCCATGCTTCGGTATCTTCTTTTTCAAGTTTGCTTCGATTCTAAGCATGCTCTGTTCATTCTCTCTCCTTTTTTTTACCACATCCATGCCTCTAGACCTAGCTTTATGGAGAGGCATATAACTAAAGTCTGTAAAAGACAGCCAAAAAAAAAAAAGAAAGACAATAAGATCTGGGGTTTAGAGCAATACCCATGAAAGTTAATCGATCTAAAACAGCACCCAATTTGGGAGAGATTGTGGGGGACTAGAATCTAGGGAAATATCTACAGCAAATGTTGTTAATGAGTAGTGCAGGAGAGGGATGACAGTGACTAATTCTCACTGTAGAGAGAGGATAATAAGGGTGAGACTTGAGAGAAGATGATGTTTGGCAAGTGAGTGGGGCTTGCATCCATCTTTCTGAAAAGAAGAGAAGAATGAGAAAGAATAGTAATAAATAAATGCAGGTAGTGAAAGCTATAAAGCAGTCTTTCCCACAGCCCAAAAACCCCTATTTAATTTAATTATTTTGGATTATTCCCATGTTTTCTTGTTCCCATATCTCCATCTCCATCACCTGCCAAAACAATAATCCATGAGAAAATGAGAGAAAATACTTTTAAAAGATTTAATTTTGAGATTGATCTGATATTTGATTTAAAGAAACACCAGTGTATCTGCATCATGGATTGTCGGCCAGCATTACAGTTTACAGCCATTCAACTAGCTTCTTCTTGGCATCATCCATGGATGATCATGATGTCAATTGCATCAGACGGCTGCCCTTTTCTGATCTTCTCTTCTTTTTTGTTTCTTTAAAAAAGAAAATCAGGTTATTCTGCAGCAAAACTTTGGAGATCTAGAAACAGAGAAAAAACTATTATTGTACTGTGAAATGTAAGAGTATGATCATCATCAATTCAAGGCTACAAACATTGAAATGCTTACTCAAAATAGCTTTCAAGTGGGCACAATGAGCACATGGTACAAAAGATTTTTTTTGCGAATTTAAACTGGTCTTCCACAGATTTCATGTAATTTACAACACCCATTTTGATTAGAATGATCTAATTTTTCTCGGTCAAAAAGATTGAGACACTGCAGCAGAAAGCAGCCTCTGATCCTAATTTTTTTTCAAAGGAAACTATGCAATATAATGATTTAATGTGACCCACTTTAGAATTGGGAAAAAAGGAAGAACAGGGCATCATTTTCCTTGACCACATTTTTTATTTTTTTGGAGGTGTTTATTGGAAGAAGATGCAAAATGTACTGCATCTGCAGGAAAAGCATTAACTAGAGAGGAGGAAATGGTCTGGTGTGATAAAAGTATACATGCAGTGTATTACCCAGAATTAGTTTTGGGATTTGCTGCCAAACAAACAGCCCCTGAAATTACTGCTTATTTTGACTAAATTTTTTACTGAGATGGGTAAAAAGAAAGGAGAAACAAATCAGAAGTGAAGCCATTGGGGGGTTTATTTTTTAAATTCCTGGGTGTCAGAGGACAAAGGCTAACCAGTGGAGGCCATTTTTGAGAGAGTGAAAGGTTGATTGTTCTTGAGTGTTAAAAATAGTGAGGGGATTTTGCAGATTTTTTTTATTTTATTTGAAGTAATTTCTCTCTGGTTAAGTCAAGCTTAGTGAAAGGGAAAGAGATGGATTGAAGTATGCTTTCTAAATTCACTCCGCAACAAGACAACTCCAATACATACAAACACAACATTGTTTGCATCAAAAACAATCTTCTCAGAACAAAAAACATTCCTCTAAAATGGCTTCTTCTTCCTTCCACTACAGAGCTTCAGTACTACCTACTTTTGTTGCTTTCCTTGTTGGTTTTTCCTTGGTGTGCTCTCCTCTTTCGACCTCCGGAGACGACGTTTCCGTCCGCCGGTTTCCGGCCAACCAGACTTTCCGGCCGGTGCGGGAGTTGAAGAAGCTGAAGAGTGTCAGAGCTTATTTGAAGAAGATCAACAAGCCTGCAACGAAGACAATTCAGGCATTTCCCTCTTGTTTTTTGGTATTTTTGTTTTGAAATAATGGAAATTTTTCATCTTTCAATGATTTTACGTTTTGGGTTTTTCTTTTTTTGTTTGTTTTTGATTCTCCGTCTTCTGTAGCAGAGTCCTGATGGCGATGTTATTGACTGTGTTCTTTCTCATCTTCAACCAGCTTTTGACCATCCTCAGCTGAAAGGCCAGAGACCATTGGTAACATAACAAAAACAAAAAATCTCATTTCTGTAATAGTTTTCTTCAATTCGCGATTCTTAAATGTTTTGGTAAACTGTTCTCTTGGGATAATCTTCAACGGGCGAGATTAAAAAAGGTTCTAGTTTTGCAGGATCCACCAGAGAGGCCAAAAGGTATAAACTCCAATTCTTCAACTGAAGAGAAACTTCAGAAATGGTTAGAATCTGGGGAATCATGCCCGGAAGGAACTATTCCGATGAGAAGAACGACGGAAAGAGACGTTCTTCGATCAAGTTCCGTTCAACAATTTGGAAGAAAAACAATCAGGCATGTGAATAGAGATTCAACCGGAAACGATCACGAGGTTAGTTACTAAAAATTCAATTTCCCTAATCATAACAATAGAAATCTGATTGAGTTTTCTTCATCATAATCAATCAGCTCATTCAAGGTATAAAAGATGAATCTTTTTTAATGACAGCATGCAGTTGTATTTGTAAATGGAGATCAATATTATGGTGCCAAGGCCAATCTGAACGTATGGGCGCCTCGAGTGACCGATCAATATGAGTTCAGCTTGTCTCAAATATGGGTCATCTCCGGTTCATTTGGGCACGATCTTAACACCATCGAAGCCGGTTGGCAGGTTCGGATAATCGAGACAAAATCTTATTGGAAGCTTCGATTATTTAGTTATTGCAACTCAAACTTCTTCATTTTTACCAAGATTTTTGTCTGTTCTTTACTTGTTTTTGTCCTGTCCAGGTCAGTCCAGAGCTATATGGAGACAATTACCCTAGATTCTTCACGTATTGGACGGTGAGTTAATCTAGGAATTGTGTTTTCCAAAGATTCTTAAAAAAACAGAGCTTAGAACATATCTGAATTCTGCAGACTGATGCATATCAAGCCACAGGATGCTACAACTTGCTCTGTTCTGGGTTTGTCCAAACAAATAACAAGATTGCAATTGGAGCAGCAATAACTCCAATGTCTTCTTACAATACAAAACAGTTTGACATTGGATTGATGGTTTGGAAGGTTAGATTTGGGTCAACCTTAAACTCAGTAGACTAAGAAACAAAAACATTATTTGATTACTCCTAGGTAAAGCTTGAAATTCTTTTCTTGTTTTTCCAAAATATTTTGAACTTTGCTAAACTTAATTACTCAGTTGACCATTTTCTCGGAGATAGCATCACTCATAGCACTAAGCAGAGCATTAATTGTAAGTGATACTTCTAAGGCTTCAAAAAAAGAATAGTTTATTCCAGGTTTTTAACTGCATTGCATGTGGAAAGGATACTTCTTTTCAACAAATGAATCATCTTTGGTCATAACCGAGTCAAACCCATGATCAAGAGGAGCTAATCTTCTCTAAAAAATCTAGCTTTTTTCTGTGGGTAGGACCCAAAGCATGGACACTGGTGGCTCGAGTTTGGGTCGGGTCTCCTGGTTGGGTACTGGCCGGCATTTCTGTTCAGTCACTTGAGAAGCCATGCGAACATGATTCAATTCGGGGGAGAAATAGTGAACAGCAGAGCCTCAGGGTTCCACACGTCGACTCAGATGGGGAGTGGCCATTTTGCAGCAGAGGGGTTTGGAAAAGCTTCATATTTCAGAAACCTGCAAGTGGTTGATTGGGATAATAATTTGCTTCCTTTGACAAATCTTCATGTTTTGGCTGATCATCCCGAGTGTTATGATATCCGACAAGCGAAGAGCAATGCTTGGGGAACTTATTTCTACTATGGTGGCCCTGGTCGAAATCTCAAATGCCCTTGATTATATTCATATTGTTTGTCCTATAATTGGTCTTTTTTTATATTTTCTTATCTTTAACACCTGGGTTTGGGATGAAAATATGTAGATTTTGCAAAAACCAAAAAAAATACAAGAGCCTTGTTCCAAATGAAAGTTAGGCGTATATGCAAACAGTTGGTGTGCATGAATTTTACGTCCAAATGAAAGTTACGGACATGAAGAGGAAGATCTAACTTGATCACGAGCCCAACGGAGTCCAAAGCTCGGTATAATGCCTCAGAGATCTATGAAGCTTCTTCTTCCATTCGTCAGTATTTGGAAGCTCACCTGTAAGAGCAACCGAGCTATCTTCATCACAATTCCCGAGACTCAAAACGGAGACCTGGTTTGGGAAAACTTGATCCATTGCCTTCAATGTCTGTTCCATCACTATTTTCCCATCTCTGATAGAGTCTTCTGCTTCGACACAGCTTCCTCCTACATTTACCATGATTCTCCCACCTTTTCTCAGACACTTTCTGAGCTTCTCCCATGTTTTTGGATCCTGAAGCTCCGGAATCAAACTCTCTCGGGCAAATAAATCCACCAAAATCCCCGAAAATCCGTCTCTAACGCTAGCTTTTAGAGCGTCACCGATGTATATGGAGAGGTTTTCTGGGTGTTGTTTTTCTAGCTTTGTAAGGCCGAAATACTCTCTTCCGACGTCGATTACAGACGGGTCAATTTCCCAACAGTGAACTGAAACTTGAGGGTAGAGTTCGAGAATCAGTCGGGCCGAGGAACCGGCGCCGAAGCCGAGGATTCCGATTGGACCCGGGGGAACAATCGGAGGGAGAGCTGCGAAAACGTCGAAGTAAGTGTTGGTGAATGATTTAAAGAGGTAGGAAATGCTGTGAATGTTTCCGGGAACATCGAGGAGGAGGAGTCTAGAGCCGGCGAAAGGGTGGTCGGCCTTTCTGGAAACTTCGAGAACTCGAATGTAGTTGCGTCGGGACTTGAATTTAGCGACGATTTTGACATCTTCGGCCGGAATTCCGTCGTCTTGGGTTCTGGGTTGGGGAACGGAGTGGCGGAATTGTTGGGAGTTAACGGCGCGAGCCTGAAGCGAATGAAAGGCGTGGATTTGAGCGAGAGTTTGAGATAAGTAGGTTGTGGAGGACGACGAGGAAGTTCAATTGGATAAAGGATTAACGGAATGACGACGTCGGAGGTCAGTTGGGCTCGCATGGCGGCTCTCTCCCTCCGGCGGAGCTCCGATGGGGCGTGGAATGGGAAAGCGCGGTTAAGTGGGCTGACCAAGACCAAAAAAAATTGAACTAAAGCTGGGCTTCCACGGCCCAACCAACGGCTATTATTTAGAACATATCATATAAACATGTTTTTTGATAAATTAAGGCAGGAATTAAAAAAAAAAAAAAAAAGCTTGAGCTACCATTTAATTAGATGTGTAGGACAGTAGGAGTAGGTCATCTCCTCGGTCGAAAGGAACGGTTTGATGTTGGTTGATGAAGACGCTCCCAAAAGGACCATGCCTTTTCAACATAGCCCCAATTATTGTCCTTAAACTTATAAATCTACAATTATCAAACTTTTATTTTTAGGGTTTCCTCGACCCAAAATAACACGATATGATTATAAAAGTATTAACCGTGTTTTATTGAATTTAAGTTCATTCGCAATTACATGCATTTGTTTATTGATCTTAATTAAGATTACGTATCAAACCCACGAATAATTGATTGAAGATGATCGTCGCGTTGTTGTCTTAGCATCGAAATGCAACGACCTTTTGAAATCGTTCATCTTTATCGTGTAGTGCAAGAAATTAAACGGGTAAAGAGCGAATCATGTGGACATTAATAAAAAGAAAGAAATCAATCAACAAATCAAACCAATAATCCAAAGCATGATTAAATTAGACATCTAAATCGCAATTAATTATGGAGTTTCTTCCTCCATAATGTTTAGAGCTTTCAAACCCAAGAACAATCCTAATTGTCCATTATATCGTCATTTAGCTAACAAATCATGCTTTAGATCATGTTGGCCGATAATTCATAGCATGTCAACTTACGTCGATCCGCTTTGAACTAGAAAAGGAAAGAGTTGCACCTTATTTCTCCGAGATTCCATTACCCGATAACTTCACTGAAAGAAACTAAAACGCCTCGATATAATTTTAAGAAACGGTCAGCCAAAAAACTTCCCTCGGGTGTTTTAGAGGATGTTTTATGTGCAAAACGCTTGTTCTTAGGGGGGCGGGGGTTAGGCGAATTACGATCGTATGATATATGATTGTTTAGGTCAATGGAAGGAAAATTAAAAGTCAATGAAATGGACGTTCATAGATGGAGTCTGTTCGCGAAGCAGAGGATCTTTAATAGTAACGTTTACTCTCTCTCTCTCTGCCCATGAAGCTGGCAAACAAGAACAAGCAGACAAGCTGTGATTTTAGGTAAGCTTATTATAAGAATTGTGGTGATTAATGAATGATAAACAAATCTGCACGCATTTCATAATTTGGATTCCTTTTCGGAAAAGAATCTAATCATGAACTAACCAAACATTTGGTTTTGCAACCGGCTCATAGTTTTAGTTGTCGAGTGAACAGAGGACGGACAATTGGTCGACGGGGTCGATGACATGCTTTATGATAGCGTGCAAGATGTTGTCGAGAACAGACATCAATGTTACTTATTAGCCTAATGTGACCGAGAAAGATGTTGTGATGTGAATCAAGGTCATCGTATTGGGTACTCGACGATCAAATTGTATTCGTTGCTTTTACTGCAACGAATACAAGCATCGCTCAACCTGCTCTTCTTCTTCTTCTTCTTCTTCGCTCCTGCCACGTCATCATGCTTTCCTCTCTTCTGATTCTAGGATCTTACCTGCTCGTGTTCTTCTGTCTGTAGCTCTGAGTTTGAGCTAAATCTGTCAAACTGGACTTGATTTGAATTACTGTGTTCAAAAGGGTTGTTTTCGAAGTGATTCCCGAGTGCTCTTCGAGTAAAAAGGACAGTTTTTTTTTGTAGTTTATAATCGAAGTTTACGTTTTCCAATGATTAAAAGGCATGATTTTCTTCTTATTTATAGCTTGTATAGCCATGGCGATTGCTTGAAACCCACTTGATTCCTCTTTTGTCAAATAACCTCCACCAGATTTGCTTAAATCCCACTTGATTTCTTCTAATCTCTCTCTCTCTCTCTCTCCACTGTGTTGCTTGATTTCGAAGAATGATTAATCCTGGTTCGTTTCAAAAGGCACCGCCGACTGTTTCTGATATTTCTCCTCTCTGAAACAGTGGCATTTTTCTGCTTCTTTGCCAATATCTGTGAATTGAGAATTCGATCCTTGTCCGAAGCATTTCAAACTCGAGAATTACACTGGTTTCTGCTGAAATTCAATAATGGACCGCCATTCCTGTTGCTTGAAGCAGAAACTGAGAAAAGGTCTGTGGTCTCCTGAAGAAGATGAGAAGCTATTCACTCACATAACCAGATTTGGAGTTGGATGCTGGAGCTCTGTCCCGAAGCTAGCTGGTGATTTAGAATCTCCTCCTGAAACAGCTTCGATTTCTGACCCTGAAATTGAAGTTTTGACCTTTTTGGGATTCGTTTGCAGGATTGCAGAGGTGCGGAAAGAGCTGCAGATTGAGGTGGATAAACTACTTGAGGCCTGATTTAAAGCGAGGGATGTTTTCTCAGCAAGAAGAAGATCTAATTCTGAGTCTTCATCAAGTTCTGGGTAACAGGTGAACGAAGAAGAAGATTAGAAGAATTATTTAATCATTATTATTTCGAAATATTAGAAGAATTTCATCAATACTTTTCTTCAGGTGGGCTCAAATCGCAGCAAATTTACCAGGAAGAACAGATAATGAAATCAAGAATTTCTGGAACTCATGCTTGAAGAAAAGAATGATAAAACAAGGGATTGATCCTGCGACTCACAAACCAGCGACAAAACTAGATGCAAAAGAAGAAAAAATCAGCCCAGAAAAAGAAGATTCAAAATTTTCAACTCAGTCGAGCTTTCTCGTTTCTGATCCAATCCTCTTCAATGGCGGACAACAAGAAGAGTTAAGACAAAATTATCAGTGCTGGCAGCCATTTGATGCCCTCTCTTTCTTCGAATCACAGCTGGGCATTGAACAATCTTTATATGATCCAAACATCTCATCTTCTTCTTATCGGAGTTCTCTCAGACCTTACTTCAGCTTCAATGGCGTTCCCTCGGTTCCGAGTTTAACAAGCTCGACAGATATTTCTGATAATTCGGTCTCAAACGGGAGCAATCACGGCGGTTTTCAGCTGACCGCCATGGAAACAGCAGCTGGTTTTTCATGGGAAACTGAGAACAAACTGGATTTCTTGTTTCAATCTGACGGGATCGGAGTAAAAACGAAACCAGTTTCTTGGGAAGAAGAGAATTTGCAGACCCGAAACTCCATTAATTTCAATGGATATCCTTCTCCAACGTCGCTGTCTCAAGATTTAAGAGATGCTCGCTTTGATCTCTTCCACCAGCTTTGAATTTGTACATTCGTCTCCTCTCTTTCTCTCTCTAAACAAACACAGAACTTGACTGAAACAACAGATCATTACTATTTTTTCTTGCTTTGCGTGTGGATTTCCATCGGCGATTTGTTCTTCGTCTGGTGTAATTGTTTGAAATAAGTGAACAAAGTGAATAATTAATGCATATGAGTTGGATTATTACTTAGCTTTAATTTTGATTAATTACTCTCCTTAAATTGCTTCAAACAAATTGAATATTTCTTTTTCTTTCCATCTTATAACTAACTCGAATAGTCACTTTCTAACATTACGAATTGAAAGTGCTCGTATTATCGACATGGAAACATCAATTATACCGAAACACGAATGCGTCACAACCCAGAATTTTGACGGGTCGAGCTGAAACTAAGACCTTGACTTGTATTTTTCTCCGAGTCAATGAAATCACCGACGCCGCCGTGACATTCAATTGTCGGCATTGTTACTATTTGCATGGAATATACGTCCTGAATGAATGTATTTAAAAACTAAAATAATTGTTTTTAATGATTTTCAAATAAGTAATTACTGAAAACCATAATAGATTAAACAAATGAAATTATTATTTTCAATATAGCTTAGTCCCACCGACAAAAGACAAATTAGCGAGATTAAAATACGACCAAAAGTAGCCTGTTTTTCTATTAATTAAAGAGCACCGACGGGTGTACCCAATTATTCGTAAACAAGTATTTGAGGATTAACTAAACTACTAATATCAATTAAAATAAGAGTAACTTCCAATTGAATTGCGCTAGCATACACCTTAATCATAATCCAACCCCTACCCGAGCGTCAGTTTTCCTCAGACAAATATACATTTTAAGCTTGATACGAGGAAACAATGTTCGATGGGAAATTTATGGCTGTTCAATTCATTAGAACCGATTCATGGCAACCAACCAATTTAGAGTTTTAACACTTCGACTCCGGAAGATTTTGACCCGCGAGGAATGATTTCGATGTGAAGGTATTGTTATAAATTGGTCTAAGAGTTATAAGTCTTTGATGCACTCAATTCGTGCATCAAAGACTACTACACATTGCATGTACTCCCATTTTAATTAAATTGTTAAAAGCCATAAATGAGTTGTGAGGGAAAATTGTGCTACATCGGACGCTCATTCTTGAACTGTGGACGAGATACAAGTTATAGACAATGAATAGTGTAGTATATCAATATTCATAGGCAAGTCCACAAAAAGAGAACACATACCAATTATTGCTGATAAAAATGTGTAATGTTTGAAGAATCCGAGCCAAATAACCAATCGAAATCACAGGAATATGAAGAAACATAGCAGAGTTGATGGCATAGTCAGGTTGGATTCTAAGCTGATGACGACCAGATTGTATTTCATTCCGAATAATTGGCGCTGATTATTTTTACCTGCATTGTTTGAAAGAAAATTCTAGCTCAAACATATGATCTCAGCTCAGAGTACCATGAAACAGATTCATGCAACGATGTTCATTGCCATAAAAGTAGGAGTGGGCAACCCGAACTGATCCGTTGGACTCGATCCGATCCGTACGGATCGGATCAAACGGATCGGATCCACGGGTCGAACATAAGCAAACGAGTCGAGTCCAGAAAAATTATTTCAGATCAGATCGGATTGGGCCAGGATCCGATCCGATCAACGGATTAGGTAAAATAAAATAAAAAGCTTATGCCTTTGTTCTCAGCTCTCCGCTCTCCGCTCTCCCGTCTCCGCCTCTCCCGTCTCCCCGGAGGGAATATACTATCACCTAATTCCTCGGTCAAAACCTCCATTGCTGCCGGCTCCATCTTTCTCCGCTCTGCTCCTCTCTCCGGCCTCCTCGGTCCGGCGAACTCTCCGAGGCTCTCTGTTTTCTTCACTGTCGTATTCAGAGCTCAGATCTTGAGTTTGATCTGCAAAATGCAGAGCGCTGCTTTCAGTTTCTCGCCTTCATTGCCTCTGCTGAAGCGTCGAAGGTCTTCGAATCCTATCTCGGCCTCTGGTCTCAGCAACATACGCTCCTCCTCGTCCGCTTCTTCTAGCTGCAATGATCTTGTCTCCTCCTCTGCCAGTTTATCTCTATCTTCTTCTGCTTTTCCGCTCCGATCCTGGAATTTGTCCTCGTCTTCTTCCTTCTTTCCTAAATTTAGGCCTTGGTATGGTGCTCCTTCATTGCGTGGTGCTTCCACTGTGGAAGCGATTATTTGTACGAATCAGCATTTAATTGTGATTTTTTTAGAATTTTTTTCTTAATTCGATCCATTTCGATCCGATCCGATCGGATTAGGGTTGCTTTTTTCATCAACGGATCGGATCGGGTCAGCTTTCATATTTTCGATTCCGATCCGAACAAGTCGAATCGATTGGGTCAGAATCCGATCCGTTTCGACCCGTTGCCCACCCCTACATAAAAGAGTCTAAATTTGAAGTGACTTTACTGAACAGAGAATTTTAAAAAAAATGTAAAAAATCAAAGGAACAACAAAATTGAACATAGTAATTAAACGGGTAGCACAATTTTGAAGCTTTATCTTCAAATTAGATCGAGCTCAGATACATTGCAAGGCAAGAGAATCATCATTAAACAATGCAAAACATTGTCATTTTCAAGCTCAATAAGAGAATTTCAAATTTTTCAATAAATTCATATCCAACCAAGTTCAAATTGATAAGCAGTTGAAAGTAAATTGACTTCATAATCTAGCACAAGCTTCGAAGAAAATAATAAAAAGTTCAAGCACATACAACCAAAAATGATTGATGACCCACGTAACTAAGCAGTCAAAACAACCGCTCCGCCATTCTCTTTGATCTTCTTCTCCGCAATCTTCGACACAAGTTTAGCCTTCACAACAATAGGCTGGTCATTGGGCAAAACACCTTTACCCAAAACCTTAAAATACCCGAACTGCGTCACATCAATAAGCGGCACATTATCCTTAGACGCTTTGTCCTTCACTTCTTGAGGAACCATTGACCAGAGCTTCTCGATATTGACGATGGGGCAGTGGAACTTATTTCGAAGCTTGTGAAAGTACCTCATTCCAACTTTGCCGAAATAACCAGGATGATACTTGTCGAAAAGGATACGATGATGGTGCATACCTCCAGCGTTTCCACGACCGCCAGGGTGCTTTCTGTGCTTTCCTATACGCCCATGGCCGGCACTCACATGGCCGCGCTTCTTGCGATTCTTCCGGAGGCGAGTCGTCATTTCTTGATCTGCGACTGTGAGATGTGAAAGAGGCGGCAGAGGAGGAGTTAGGGTTCTTACTGGATTTATAGAAAGCCATAAGATTAGGGCTTCGTTAATGTGGGCCTTTTGTCACTGTTCTCTATATATTTTAATTTCAGGTGGATTTAAATAATTATTATAATTATAATTATAGAGGCCATCGACGCAGGCCGCTTTGCCGGCAAATCTTCTTCACGACGGTGGGACACAACCGGAGTCTTCTAGAGGCCTCGCTGATCGGAAGATGAAAATAGGCCCGCATATCTCCCAGGGTCATTTTCCCCGTTCTCTGCCTCTGCACTACCTCCCATGCCCGTAAAAATACGAATTGAACGTTGATAAATTGATGAACTTATATAATATATAGCGAGAAATATCAATCTAGAAACAAAGGTATAAACTTTCTTTTTTTCGAAAATACACAGCAATAACCTGCGCCGCCAATGACGTCAAAGGTCCGGTTAACGATCTCGAGCGAGACGAACGTCGCTCTGCTGGCCGTTCTCCGAGCGGATTTCCCGGCGTGGGAGGTGGAGGCGGCTGCGACGGAGGAGGTTGTTGTAGAAGGGGCTGAAAGCGGGAAGGTGGGTAAGGTGGCGGGCGGTGGCGGAGGTGGAGGTGGTTCTGCGTTTCGATTAGATCTTTTCTGTTTCCATTCCATTCCGACGCAAAGGGTGTCGTAGAAAAAAGCCAAAGCTTCTGGAAGCGCAAAGAATCGATCAATACCGTTGTTGACATTGTATTGTATAAAAAACTTCTTGATTTCACCCAAGCTTTTCTTGCAAAAACTGAGTAAACAAAAGGAAAAGTCGATCAAAGATTGAAAACCAAGAAGACTGGAAATTATTGATGAGCAGGGATGAAAATCTAGAACGCTTACTCGAACATTTGTGATTGTGTATTGGAAGAATCTGCAGAGAGAATCGGCCGATCTTCGTATATTGCATGACTGATCATGCCCAGTCTGCCATGAATCTCGAGTTTCCTAATGTTGACTCCTGTTACCCGAAGAAGGCAGTGAAGAAATTGAAGAATTCATTTCAGAACTGGCCAGCAAAAATGTTGAAAAAACATAACATTTGTATGAATTATTTGTCTGAGAAGTGAGAACTAGGCAGCAACTACAGAAGAACGGCGCCGGTGAAATCGGATGAACTAGGACTTGCCAGCTAACATCATCGGCCGGACTTTGGGGCTCGACATTCTCAGGCACCGGAGTAATATTATCGCCGCCGAAGTTAGAAGGTCCGACGCCTACATTTAAAGGTCCGGGATCGGCATTGGAAGGTTCGGCACCGGAACTTCCTCCGGCGATAGATTGATGGTGGACCCATTCCCACCGGCGTGGATCGTGAAACTGGTTGTTGGATTGTCCGCTTCCTCTTCCATCTTCAAGCATTGGAGGATAACTGGAAGAAGGTTCGGCGACATTGGCCAAATCGGCTAGACTGGGATTCTGATCGCTCATGAAAACGAGAACGTCGTCGGCGTTTAGCTCGTCGTAGGGGTCATTGTACGGAGCCTCGTCTCCTGGATCAGCCATGGGCCAGATTGAAATGCTCGATCGGAAGAACGGATCTCAAGCACCGTGGCAATGGTGCTCGACAGAGAAGAAAAATAGCAAAGTTGGAAAGGGACGACAGAGTAAAAGAAGAGGCAGTTTCTCACCGTTTAAGTTGGCGACTCTGTAAATTTGAAAAGTTGCGATGATTCGCTTCGGTGGTGGGAAAACCCACGTAGCAACTCTACGCCTTCGTCATCGATCAGCTTTTTCATGTAATCGACGGAGAAGACGATCGGAGCTTCTTCCATGCTCCGGCGTGAGAATCCATAGCCTTCTCCGCTGACACAACTTCTGAGTTCTGAATCATGGCATCCCTTCTCTTCGCTATAAGCACAAGTTGAAAACATTCTAATAATGTCAATGGAAGATGAAAAGATCAGCTTCTCAAAACCCCAGATGAAAAAATAAAAACTTTGCCGTATAATCCACTTGGAAGACGATCTAAACTGCAAAATAAAAAAAAAAAAAAAGAAGCAGAAAACAAACATTCAAACGCCACTCCGCTGCTCAGCCGTTCGAATTTTGAAATTGTTGAACAGAATCGCAAGGCCCAGTTTATGCATCCTGAAATCCCGGCTCGTATCTCGTACCAAACAAGCAAATCCTCAACAGTTCAGATGAAAAATCATCCATTTAAACTCAACTTGGAATCTGATTGGTTGGAAGGAGAGGTCAAAGGCCAAAAAGGGTCTTTCCCGCCAAGCCTAACAGATTCTATAAGTCCCCCCATTGAACCGAGAGCATTCCCAGAGCCTAACGGGTAGGCTCATCTGAAATCTTCTTCGCGACTCGATCGTCCACCGACTCGAGTCGTTCACTTCCGAAGCCATGGAGTCTGCGTTAGTGATCAAGGTAAGGCTTTTTGCGGGAATTTTTAAGGTTGTTGTTTGGGATTCTTCTTTGATCTTTTGTTTGATTCTTAAAACAATTCTGGTGGTTCTTAAAAGACTTTCGAGGTGCTGTTCGCGTTTGTTTTTTTCTCCACTGAGCTTTAAATCTCGCTTCGTCGTCCAGAAATCGACGTTTATTCAGCTCCGATTTTGGACGCCTTTATTTACTCATACGAAAAAGGAAGAGCTTTTATGGATTTGTCGTTGCTCGTTTGTTTGATCAAGATTTCGCTCGATCACTTAATCCTGTGTCAAGCTCTGTCATTTCACCGCTTTCCGCAGTTTTCTTTTTTTCGCTCCGATTATCTTTTTCTGTTTTTGGTTCTTCATGAAGTGTCTGCTATGCTGAAAAAATGTTTAATTTATCTTAAAAATCTGCAGGTGAAGCACGGCGATTCTCTTAGGCGTTTCAATGCGTATTTTCTTCCAGGAATGGATCAATTCGATCTTGACATCGATATACTGAGGGAAAGAATTTCTATTCTTTTTAATCTCCCCCCCGATGCTGATCTGAAAATGACTTACGTCGATGAAGATGGTGATGTGGTGAGCTTGGTCGAAGACGATGATCTCTTCGATGCGATCAGGCAAGAGTTGAAATGTTTGAAGATCGATGTTCGATTGAGCAACGAGAAACAACCAAGTGGAAATTCCACCCCGCCCAGCTCTTCTCGGACCGAGAATTGTGTTCCTGATATTTATGCTGTTCTTGCTGAGATTTTGAAACCTCTTCCAGAGTCTGTTCGCGAGGAATTTACAAAGCACTATAATGACCTTTCTTCAAAGGCTCCTTTGTCTAATTCTCTCATGGCAGCCATTGTTAAAAGCGTTGTTCATCGGGTTGACTCGTACCGGAATTCGGATCCACAGCCTCCCACGGGTGTACCCTTTGAGAGCCCAATGCCTCCTTCTGTCATGAATTCTCAAAACATTCAAGTCAATGCCGGAAATTTAACTGAGATTCCGGCTAATAATGCTAAGGTTATGCCAGCCCGGGCCCCTGTTCTTGTTGATCCCAATGACCATCCAAATTATCGCAAAGAATCCGAGTGTCTTATGCCAAATCTAAAACCATCTGCATATAATACCAATTCTGGTATGAAAGAAGAAACTGGCAAAGAGAAAGACAAGGAGACAACACCTTGGTACCTTAATGGACTATACGAGAGCGATGCAGAGAAAGAACATCCGAATTTGTGTCCGTGTAGCGGAGTACCGGTCGCTGGTCTCTTTCCTTTTTGTCCGATTTCGTGCAGCCAATGTGCAGATTTGAACACCACGCTTCATCGAGGTTTTAGTTGTCATGGCTGTGGAGTAGATTCAATAACCGGACAGTGTTTGTCGAGATTGTAAGATAATCTTAACGTGTTTTCAGATAAAATTTTCCATGATTATCAGTTAAGATGGAATTCGATAATCTAATTTCTCTTTTGCTTCAGGGATGCCTTCGACCTGTGCAGCCTGTGCTTTGAAAAAACCGTAAATACAGCTGATTTCGTTCAGGTAGATCATCCTGTCGTCCAACATGCAGCCGGTGCATGTTAATTGTCGTATGATTTCTCCTTTAGTGTGTCTGTTTGATGATTTAACTTCAACTGTCTTCTCTTTCTCTTGTTTTTTTGCAGGCTATTAGGCCGAAACTCGACTCTCGCTTCATCATGGGTGTTAATATTTTGGAGAGGACAACTGTGGCTCCTGGTACTCCACTCACCAAGATCTGTAGAATGCGGAACACTGGCTCAGTGGATTGGCCAGAAGGAACCCAGTTTCAATGGATTGGAGGATGTGATTTCGGCTGTGGAAGATCTGTGAAGATCGAGGTAGATCTAAACTTTCTTCGTAGTTTATTTCATCCTTCTGTTTGATCTAAATTTACTGAAACTCAGCAGTGCCTTCCGGTGGATGAAGAAGTAGATATTGCCCTGGATGTCTTCGCGCCCGAGTGTCCAGGTCGGTACATTTCTTACTGGAGTATGGCGACTCCGTCTGGTCAGAGGTTCGGTCATTGTGTTTGGGTTCTCGTCCTGGTAATGTTTTTGGTTTTTGCCGTTGCTTTGTTTCGTCTCGAATTTTGAAAATTCATCGTTCGATTACGTTCCCTTTCAGGTTGAGGCTTCTCCTGGCAGGACTCCCTCAGCTAGTTTTCAAGATTTGAACTTGAATCTTCCCCCGAAATGCGAGTCGGGTTTCCCCATTGATGAAACCTTGTTAGTTGGTCGGAGTTTTCCGTCTCCGACGATCCCTACTGCTCCGGTGTCTTCTCCGGCCGTGTCTGTTGTTCGCGGCGACGAAAAACTTAGTGTCCCTTCAGCTCAGGAGACGGCTCATATTCCTCCGTACACCACTGTCGATCTCGAAAGAAACCTCCTTGAAGAGCGTAAGACGGTGCAGTTGGAACGGGCTGATTTGGAACAGTCATTTGATGATGACCTCTGTGGAATGTCTGAGTGGGATCCTATTCTTGAAGAGTTGGAAGAAATGGTAATCAAAATCTTGAAACTAACACTTAGGCTCTGGTGGATTGGATTGGATTATAATTCTGTTTGGTTTTTCTTTCTGATGCAGGGCTTCTGCGATCAGAAGATGAACAAGAAGCTGCTGCTGAAGAACAATGGCAGCATGAAGCATGTGGTCATGGACCTCATCTCAGGGCAGAAAGCTGCGATGGAATGAAGGACGCTTTCTTTTACAGTCTCTCGTAGTTTTTCAGTTCTAGATTTCGGTTGCAGTTGAACTTCTATTAGGATTTTTTTATTATCTGTGTCTTGAACTAATCTTAGCCCTGAATAAATGAGCTTGAATGATTGATGGATTCACGATGAACACTTTCTCTCTCTAGAAAATGAAACAGTTATGCAGGAACAGACACCGACAAACAAGGGGAGTAAAAAACAAGCCACTATCCAGCAGTTTTTTGACGTACTTGAATCTCGTTGAACCTTCTTGAAGATTGATCGAAAAGGTATCTCAGGCTAGATTTTCTCTCCCGCCGTGTACGGCGGAGAAGGCGACTGTTTTGCAAATCGTCAAACGGGTCATCGCCGGGAACTAAACTCGCATCCAACCTCGAGAACACTCTGACAATCTCGTAGGAATCCCAGAGAGACTGTCGGAAGTCCCATTTCACGGCGGCGCCGTCGGCTGTTTGTGTTTTCTTCATTGCTTCTAGCTTGAACCGAGTAGGTCTTCCGGTGAAGGCTCTCCGGTTGGCCTCGAACTCGGTGGTGGGGAGGGCGTTGTCGGAGTGGCTGTGCCAAGCCTGAGCCACGGCCTTGAGTATTTCGAGCTGTTGGTCGCCTTCGGTTCCTAGCTTTTTCTTCATGCTTCTGTTTCTCTCCGAGCTTCGTCGCCAAAAGGCAGCTTTATGTTGATCCATTCACAGAGAGATAGAGAAAGAGAGAGATAGGAATGGGTGCTTCATCCCTGCACTTCCCACCATTGTTTTGTCCGTTGTCATGGTCCTGAGCTTTACAAAAAAAACTAATTATTGAATTTATTTGAAAATTCAAAATCAAATTCTCAAATTGTCTTCAAAAAATGTAATCCCGTTAACATGACTAGTAGTTTGTTTACGTAATGTGTGGTAAAATTGGACCCGCAAGTTTTAATTCGGTCATA
>QAOC01051215.1:602012-761413 GCA_003255005.1 Begonia fuchsioides | reverse complement strand
TTCCATCGCAGTTTTGTATGTTGATTTGGTCTTTCCATGTTGAGGATACGTGGAATGATAGATTAAAAGATAGAGATTGAGTTAGAAACCTGTAAGAATGGGCAATGGACAAGCTCTATGAATTTGTGGGATCATACATCCATCAAGATACCGAATTTTTCGTTATGTCAGGGACGTTTACAAATGATTCTAGTGTTGTTAGATTATAAACGACAGAGTTTAACAAGATAGAAAATAAAACGAAGACGATGAACAACACATGGGAAACACGATGAATCTATCAAATTTCAGGAAAATCAGAAGTTAATAGATTAGAGGGAGGATAGTCGAAGATTTCAAAGCTTCAAGCGATTGAAGAATTAAATTTAAAGTAGGAAATATGTTTTGAATTTTCATATTTCTGCAGATAATCGTCGGTCAGCCATGGATGATTCAGAGGGGGATGATGATGGGAGAGCTTACTTTCTTTGCCCCTTCTGCTATGTTGATATTGAACTCCCTTTGATCTGTTCCCATTTAAACGAAGAACACTGTTTTGACTTCAAAAACTCGGTATGTACTTCTCTCGGCCCTGTATTTTGGCCTTGTATTTTCTTAAAATGTAATCTGAATTGTGATTCCGGTATCATCTTTTATTGATTATATGAGGGATTGAGACTGAATGAACATACTTTTACTATCTTGTGAGAAATAGCACGAGTTCGATTGGAAATCTAGAAGGCTCAACTAGCTGTAATTGCCGCCTGTCTGAGGCAAGTAGAATGAGCTCTGTGGCTATGGTGGATATTCGTTCGGGCGGATTGGTTATTGTTTTTAATCAGCTCCGTTATTATTTAATGTCAAGTTCGGCAATTGTTGTGCATCTCATTACAGTAGAGATGAAGGCGAAAAATTGTGAAAAAAATGAAAACCTGTGCTGCTTTTTTAAGTTCTCACAGAAGTTTTCTTATTTTTTACAAACATTTGACATTGGTTTTGCCATTTACATCCCAGGTATGTCCTCTTTGTGCTTCCCATCCAGGAAAAGATGTAATTGGGCATTTTACAACTCATCATGCAAATTCACTAAAGGTATTTGTTGTCTTTTGTTACGATCCTCCCCCACACCGCACTTTATTCAGGGGGCTTTACTCGGGTTTTTTTCTTTTTCTCCGGTCAACTCTTCTCCACGGTCAGAACCTTCGAGTTGAGATGAATTGTACTAGAGAAGTCACACTTATTTAAAGGTCTTGTACCTCCAGGATAAAAGTGCAGAGTTCAAATCCCCATGAGAAAATTATTAGGAACCGAATCTTGTTGTCGAATTGAGACCAACCACTCTCTGTTATGATTCTTCTCAGCTGGAGGATTCTGACGGTGGGGAGGAGCTGACCGGAGAAAAGGGAAGAGACCCAAGTAAAGTGTCCCCGAGTAAAGTGCCTCCGAGTAAAGTGTGGTGTGGGGGAGGGTCGTAACATCTTCCTTCGATTTTTGATGAAATCTTTGAGTAATTGTTTTAGTTTTCTCAGAGGAAAAGGCCGGAGAAATCTGCAGCTTTAACTATGATTACCAAGAAGATGCAGTCGAACAGGAGAGGGAACAAGAGTGGCGCTTCACCTGACCCTCTTCTTTCGTCATTTATCTGTTCGATACCAAAAGAAATTCCAAAAGAAGACGACTGTCGATCCTCGGGGACTGATGTTTTTGAAAGGTGGCTTTTATGACTGAAACTATATGTCACTACCTTTGAAACACATTTAAGATGGTTTTCTGTCTTTGAAAATTGCAGCATTGAGGCATCAACAGAGGTAGAAAACTCCGAAGAGAACGCAGAGAAGATTCGAAGAGCGGATTTTGTTCGACAACTACTGTTATCAACCATCTCTTGGTCTTTACCTGAACCTCAACATTTTTAGTAGTTTAAGAGATGTTATATTGTTATGATTGGATGATGTTTAATCACACATTCTACATGCATTCTAACCCTTTCTCTCTTAATGGTGTCAATATGAAAAGGAAAATAAAAGTGAGAGAGAGAGGTACCATTTCTTCCGCAGGTTCCACACTCGGAACTAAATAGTCTATTCGTCGGTCGTGTATGGACCATTTGCCCGAACAACTTGAACAGACTGATCCAATGACAACAATAAGCTCTAGAAATAGTATGCAAGGCAAATTCAGGTAAGGTGGTAGAAGCAGAAAAGTGAAGCAGCAAAATAGAAAACTTAAAATGGATGGAAAAATATTATCCAGGTAAGAATATATGACAACGCAACCGAAAAAAGAACATACACAGAAAAACTAAACAAGTTATTTTGATGGGAAGTATAACACCGTTCGAACTGCGGATAGAATTTTTCTCCGAGTTAAATTCAGTCTCATCACTCCAAAATCGCTTGAATAACACCAGCTCCGACAGTCTTCCCGCCTTCTCTAATAGCGAATCTCATTCCCTGCTCACAGGCAACCGGCATTATGAGCTCTACAACCATTTTCACACGATCACCGGGCATGACCATCTTTGACTCCTCGTCCTTATCGTTCATGATTGAGGTCACTTTTCCGGTGACATCAGTAGTTCTCATGTAAAATTGAGGCCTATACCCGGCGAAGAAGGGCGAATGCCTTCCACCCTCTTCTTTCTTCAACACATAAACAATGGCAGTGAACTTGGTGTGTGGAGTAATGGAGCCGGGCTTAGCCAAAACCATTCCTCTCTGAATATCAGTCTTCTGAATACCTCTAAGTAATATCCCCACATTATCCCCTGCCAAGGCCTCATCAAGAATCTTTTGAAACATCTCCACTCCAGTTACAGTAGTGTTTCTGGTATCCTTCAAACCAACAATCTCCACGGTCTCGCCAACTCTGACGGTGCCTCTCTCGACACGGCCAGTCGCCACAGTTCCACGACCAGTGATTGAAAACACGTCTTCAACAGCAAGTAGAAAAGGAAGATCTGTTTGTCTTTGGGGAATTGGTATGTAACTATCTACAGAATCCATAAGTTCATAAATTTTATCTACCCATTGATTTTCTCCTCTTTTGATTTTGGGATTAGCCATTAAAGCCTCGAGGGCTAGTAAAGCAGAACCAGAAACGATTGGTACATCATCACCGGGGAATTCATAGGATGAAAGTAACTCACGCACCTCCAATTCAACAAGCTGCAAAAGCTCCTCGTCGTCTACCTGATCTTGCTTGTTGAGAAAAACGACCATATTAGGGACACCAACTTGCTTAGCCAACAAAATATGCTCCTTAGTTTGGGGCATTGGGCCGTCTGCTCCAGAAACAACGAGAATTGCGCCGTCCATTTGCGCCGCACCAGTAATCATGTTTTTGACGTAATCTGCATGGCCAGGGCAATCGACGTGAGCATAGTGGCGGCTTTCCGTCTCGTACTCGACGGTGGCAGTGTTGATAGTGATACCCCGAGCTCTCTCCTCAGGGGCAGCGTCGAT
The DNA here is from genome assembly GCA_003255005.1 of Begonia fuchsioides. NCBI lineage: Eukaryota > Viridiplantae > Streptophyta > Magnoliopsida > Cucurbitales > Begoniaceae > Begonia > Begonia fuchsioides. The sequence continues at coordinate 757,970 of QAOC01051215.1, read as the reverse complement.
TTCGTCGTACTTTTTGGGGGCGCTGTTACCCATAGAGGCTAAGGCCATGGTAAGAGCAGCGGTGAGAGTGGTCTTCCCATGGTCGACGTGGCCGATTGTGCCGATGTTGACATGCGGTTTCTTGCGCTCGAATTTGCCCCGGGCGGCTCTGACGGCGAAGGAGCGGTGGGGGCGGGCGGAGGAGGCGGCGGCGCTGGAGGAGGGGATAAGGTGGAGAATGGTGGAGGGGTTGAGGAAGGAGGAGGTAAGGTGTGTTTTGGAGGAGGGTTTGGTGCAGAAAGCGGCGGAGATGGCGGTGGCGTGGGAAGTTTGTGAAGAGGAGTTGGGAAAAATGAGCTTCGAGGATGCCGGAGCAGCGGCAGATGAAATTGCAGCCATGGATGAGAAGCTTCAGAGAGAGGGAGGGAGGTGGGTTAGCGATAGGGATATGGAGGAGAGAGAGAGAGAGAGAGAGAGAGAGAGAGAGAGTTATCTTGTTGGCTGGAAACGCAGAGTCTCAGCCTCACAAGCCTCCTATCCACTCCGGCTTCGCTCACCGTGACAGAGCTTGGTAGGGCTCGGTGTCCCCCACTCACCTACAGTATTACACAGTTTCTGTGCTACACATGCCAATGATGGACACGTGTCCAACCTCAAACGTTAAACTTCTCAAATTACAGCTAAAAACAATCCACAATGATAATGGTTTGCACCCATTTCAAATCTTCAATCTAATGTTACACCAAAATTATACAAATTCAAGATCGAATATTTAACCTGATACCAGTTTCAAGATCGAATTTTTAACCTGAAACCAATTTGAAGATGGAAATATTTCTTCTTGGATTTTCCAAAATAGATGTTCATTAAATCAAACCCATCGCAGAGCAACTGTATGAACAAGCATACAAGCCCCATGGAAAGTTAATTTGTGCAACTTCACAAAGTTCTTCAAGCATCTGGAAATTACTATGAACAAACATGCTAACCTTTGCCGAACCAGGTGGCTAGTGAATTACTGGAATTTAACCTTTACATTCGGGCATGGCTTTTGCTAAACCAAATGCTAAGCTACTGGAATTGTTGGAATTCCAGATTTAAGACTCTGTCTCTCTGGTTCTTCAATCAGGAGACACTTAATCTTGCAAAGAATTGGCAACTCAACTTGTATCTAGTGGCAAGCTAGCAAATATGAAACAATATCTCTCTCATAGATGGAGAAATCTTCAAAAAAACAAGATGTTTACCAGTGACTTTCAGGCGTTTCCAGCTTTAGCTTGTTTATGATTCTTTCGCATATTTCTGGGTTTTGTTCTTTGAGAATCTCTGATATGGCCTCTTCGTGCTTCCTTTTTAATTCGTTCAACTCCTGCTGCTGCTGCACTAACAGACTTTCGAGCTTCTCAGTGATTGTCTTTTCTTCCTCAGACATTTCATAGGTCTCCTCTTCATTCAAAAACTCAGTAGTAGAACCAGCATTTGGCATAGCATCATGCTGATTATCTTGTTCGACTAAATCTATGCGGAGAGACAGGTTTGAAGGGCCTGGCCTGGGAGAGTTTTCACCAAATCCTTTGGGAGAATTGGACCAATACTTCCGACCAGAAGGAGTTCTTTCCAAAGCAAGATGTCCGGGATGAAGAGGGGGCTCATGAACTGAAGAAGAAACATCAATTTTCAATTCAGAGGCATGAATTTCTGAAATTGCAGCTTCTCCTCCTGAATTATCAAAAGATAGTCCAGGTGCCCAATCTGGAATGTGGGACTTTACTTCAGATTCAATCATTTGAGCAATAGTCGAAACATCTTGATTTGTGAGGTCTAATTCATCCACCATTTCGCTAGCTACAGCTATGGCTGTATCTGCTTCAATATCAAATGGAAAATGGATGATGCGGAAACTACCTAAACCAGGCAGTAACTCGTCACTAATAGAGTTATAGATCTGTTCAATGGAGCTTAAAATCAATCATTAAATGATTTCTTACCACTCCCTCTGAAATGCAAAATTTTAAATAGTCGACTTGAAGTTAAAATTATTATTCATCTTTTTTGTAACAGTAACACAAAATATCTAGAAACAGAAACTAACTCTAAATGAGATGGAAACCTGAAGAGACCCCAATACGCAGTTTGAGAAATATTGTGTGAATGTCTTTCTTTTGACCTTGCACTGTGAACTCACGACTGGTCTCAACATTATTTCTCGAGCTATAACCTATTGAACCGCTACTTCCATCAGTGGTTTGAAATTAAAAACAAATGTGATGAGAAGAACGTTGTAAATCAGGATATGTAGAAGTTACTCAACATTACCTACAGACTGAACTTTGGACGGTAAAGATCGAGATACACTTCCATTATCATCATGTGACCGGAGAAATGGATCCCTTAGCAGTTCCTTGGCTGACAACCTCTCAGACACATTTGCAATACATTTTTCGATAAATTTTCTGACACCAGGATCAGTTACTCTGGCCAATGATGCTGGCTTTATCCCCTATGATGAAAAAAGCGAAAGAAAATATTACATCTTTCTGTGATGAGGGTGGAAAATTTAACTAAAGTAACAGTAAAGAAAATATTTTAATGAACCAAAATTGGTTTCAAATACAGCAAGGCTTACTGATGTCACTTTCTTGAATATTTGAGCAGCATTTGCACATTCCAGATAAGGATATTCGAAAGTTACTAACTCTAACAAACACATTCCAAAGGCATAAATGTCTACAAGCTCGTTATATTCCCCTTCATAAAGCTCTGGTGCCATGAACTCTGGGGTACCTAAACTCAGAAACCTTTCATGCATTATTTATTGTATTGGATAAAGATGAAAAAAAGATTAAAACGTCCTAATCATGCCCTTACCAATGACACTATGAGCTAAGCGAGCTTGCTGAAGAATGGCGGCAAGTCCTAAGTCACCAATTTTCACCTCGCCTTGATGTCCATTGACAAAAATATTATCACACTTCAAATCTCGATGAATTATGGGAGGATCATGACTGTGGAGATATAAAAGACCCTCGAGAATCTGCCTAGACCATTTCTTTAAAGCCTTCAAATCAACGTGTTTATGTTTCTTTCTATATCTACATCATTTTCGCAAATATACTTGCCAATAAGCATGAAAAGGCAGAAAATAAAAACTTTTTAAAAAATAACAAATGTAAATCTCACTGTCTAAGTGTTCCTGAAGTGAAAATCTCTGTGATGAAGTTGATATGTTCATGTTTAGTGTCGACCCATGAATTGTAAAACTTAATTATACTCTTATGCTTCAGAGTCTTGAGCAGATGAACTTCGGAATACAAACGCTCCAAATTATAAGAATGCTTCAATAGATCTGCCAAATTCACCTGATTCCAAGCTACTTCAATCCCTTCCCATTCATCAAAAGCTCGATATCTACAACACCACATTTTGATCAAAGAGCACAGTTTCTCATAACTGAGTCTTCTAATGAATTAATTGGTTTCTATAAAAATTGCTGGCGCAAAATAGATTATAAAATAAAATGAGGATACACTTTCTTGAAAGCTCCTTTTCCTAGAACTTCTTTATACTGCAAAGTCACCACAAAATGTGAAACTGGGATGTCTATTCAAATCAACAACGGAATTAACTAACCAAGAAAACAACATCAAGAGAGACTGAATCAATCAAAGACCAGCTTGGCACTAAAACACATTTCCAAGCACAGCCAAAAAGTAAACCATAAATATTTTCACTGATTAGCTTACATCAAACCACGAAAATATACAAAAAGGACATTTAAGATCACTAACCCGTCCATATCGCGCTGTAGGATCGATTTCAACAAACTCCGAATCAGAATCTTCAGGTTCTTGCTCAGACGGAAAATCCTGGGGCATTCTCGTCTTGAATCACAAAATCTTAACAGGAAAAAAACTAACACAATTCCTCGGAAACTGAAGCAAATTCAAACAATAACCGCAGTCACCAGAAACCGAAAACACAAATCCCATAGAAAGAAAGAAAGAAGAAGATGAAAAAAATCATAAAACAAAACGGACAACAGAGAGAGAGAGAGAGAGAGGTTCCGTCTACAAGAAGGCGCTACGAATCAGACTCGCCGACTCGGTGACTGACTCGCACTTCCGTGTATCGACTATCTGATTCTCTGTGAAAAGGTCAGCTTCCGGGCATTTCCCGGGAAGGTTGGAGGCCAAAAACCGTTATAACCTACGTCTATGTGCACAGGAAGACCACTGCGCCAGCAGAACCTGAGACGATGATCAAAATCTTGCGGTCGAGATTGTTCTAGTGCTAGCATTAGTGGACCCCGCCGTAAAGTAAGTTGATATGACTTTCTAACGTTTTGATAGTCTAGGACGTGGGCAATTGAATCCCATTGCACGTGATAGTAACTCTCACACGTACTCTAAATTTTATAAGGATGTATCGTTTAAATTAAATCATATAATATAGATAAAGTAGATTTCCGAAACTTTATTTATTATTTATTGTAATTCAAAACTTTATCCTGTATCTAAAAGGGAAAATCCTTCATCCACAGGGCCTCCACACTCCGGCCAAATAATTGTAAGAAGATTAAATCATGGTGACTCAGCGGCCCAGAGATAGAAGGCTTTTACCTGATATCTCAAGGATATACCATAATATTGGAGGTAACAACTCTCACACTAGGACAGCGCAGACGTCGAACGTAGGCTCTTGTACCCAATCTATCATTTTTAAGTCAACTGAACTATGTACATGCGTACTTCAAAACTTTATCTTGTTACTCTTATGTGTGACGAATTCTATTTGTGTTCATTTTATAAATCTTATTATAATCTTATTTATTTATAAATTTATGTAAATATAAATTATAAATTTTGTGATTATATTTTAATCTTCATGTATTACCGATATAATCTCAAATGACGGTATCGTACTAAAGTTTATTTGAGAACGAGTTTGAGTGGCTCATGTTTAATGGCATTTTTGCATGAAAAGTTTCTTCTCGAGTAAATCCATGCATGAAATATCAAAGATAAAAGAAGATATCTCCTAAAATATCAAGATTTTTGCTCATGATTTGATCACATTTAATGTTGATTTGTCGCGCTCAATCTCCTTAAATTATTTCGTTGCTTTTATTTATTTATTATATTTATCTCCACCTATAATTAGAATAATATTTATGTTTATATTACCAAAATAAGAATTATGTTACATTCTTACATTATTTCTTTTTATTATTCATGTTGATGTGTCAAAACATGATTAATACAATAAATAATAAAATATTATAATATTAATTTAAAACTTAATTATCAACGTGTATAATAAAAAAATATAATAAGAATATAAATAAGATATTATTCTTAAATTATTAATTTCTACCTACAGGGGAGGTGATAATAAATTGTCCTATAATAGTATTCTTTCCCTTAAAGTCTTATGCTTACACACCAAACGAAAATAGACAAGAGAATGGTAAGCCATGAACGTGATTCAAAGGGTTAATTTTGATGAGTATAATATCCTTAACTAAGGAAGTGCTTATGCTACCACGTAGCTCCCTAAACATTTAAAAAGGGTTAATTAAAGTAAGCAATGGTCCCACGTGTGTTTTGTCATCATGTAATTAAGGATTTATTATAAAGAGTATGAGTTGGTACGAGCTGATTCGGTCCGTTTCCATTCTAAACCGGAATTGAAACAATGCCACATAGTTTCATATTCAAAGAACCACGACTAGAACAAACGATGCTTGTTTGGGTTTGGTTTTTGGAGTTTCGAGTTGAGTTGAAACCCGATTTTGGAACTGTGTCGAGCTCTAATTTGTTGACTCACGGTTCGGTTCTGATTGCATGAGTTTTAATTTGTCGAGTTTTAAGATGTAAGATGGATGAGATATCAAAGTTAAAAGTAAGAAACTTGATTTAGGAAGGAATCAAATTGATGAGGAAGTGTTTTGAAAATAAGAAGCGGGTTAGGATGACCCGACCCGAAGTGGGAAAAATCAAGCATTCTGACCCAGCCAAGACAAGACTTGAGAACTCGTGGACTGACGGGTCCAAATTGGAGGATGAATAAATAGTCAACGACGTGCCACAAGGGCTGCTTCAACAATTTGTTATAGTACCATATTTATTTTAATAATATTTTTATTTTATTAATTAAAATAAAAATAATCGGAGAACCCTACGTTGGGAAATGAAAAATCTAGCTCATCGCCTCATTTTTGGATTATTATATCTTTGACTACTCCGTCGTCCTAGACCTTTTCATGGGTTTGTTTGACCAAACCGAACCGGTTCATAATTGAACCGAACCATGGGTCTCCTCGTCGTCGATGAGTATAAAATGGCTGTTCCTCTTTCAGTCTGGTTTTGTTTTCTGCCAACAATTTTTTCCTCTCTCTGGCTCACTTCATCTTTCCAATATGCAAGAGAACATCGGAATTCCGGCCTGTTTTACTTCCGGCGACAAAAAATCCGACGATCCAGCTGTTGTGACGAGGTTGAGCCATCGTGTTGTGTCCTCAGTGTATCGTACTAAGGTCGCCGATCAATGCCGGCTAATCACCATAACGTGGAGCAAGAATTTGCTCCTCCATGGCCTGTCCGTTTCGGTTGAAGGTCCAGAAGGAGAAACCCAGTTCGCCTGCAGAATCGAGATGAAGCCATGGCAATTCTGGAGAAAACAGGGGTCGAAGCGGTTTGTGGTCGATTGTAAAGCTGTCGATGTTTTTTGGGACCTCCGAACTGCGAAATTCGACGGCGAAGTAGAACCCATTTCGGAGTTTTACGTCGCGGTGGTTTCCGATGAAGAGGTTGTTCTTCTTCTCGGCGATCGGAAAAAGGACGCATATCGGAGAACTGGTTGCCGGCCGGCGTTGATCGATCCAACTTTGGTTTTGAAGAAAGAACACGTGTTTGGGAAGAAGAAGTTCGATACGAGCTCGAAATTTCACGAAAATGGCGAAAATCACGAAATCTCCGTGATCATCAAACACTCTCCCAACGGAATCGAACCGGAAATGGAGATTAGAATCGACGGGCAGTTGGCGATTCACGTGAAGCATCTGCAATGGAAGTTCAGAGGCAACGAGAGAGTCGATGTTCACAAATCAAGACTAGAAATTTACTGGGATGTTCACGATTGGCTATTCTCCCCGGGTCTAAAGCCAGCATTATTCATTTTCAAGCCGAATCTCTCCACGTCGAAGTCGTCCTCCGCCGGAACGGCGAGTTCTGAAAGTACGGTGGGTCTAAACAGCAGTGGGGCATCTGAGTTTTGCCTGTTTGTCTACGCTTGGAAAGATGAAAGGGAAGAATACATTCGCCCTCAGATTCCCTCGCCATCGCCATGAGAAGATGAGGCTCAAAACGAGCTGGTGCTCACGTTGTGGGTCACCATGTAGTTTGTTTAGGGTTTCTATGGGGTAGACTGTGGAGAGAGAAAGTAGAGAGAGAAAGGGGACCCAAGAAATGGGTAGAAGATGAATACAGCTGGGTGGGTTCGATCATGTGGGTAGAAATGGACAAGACAGCAACTCGAAGCTTAATAATTTCCACTTCCAGAGGTATCCAATCCATTTCGACCCATCTGGTTTCGCCGGAATCTGATCTCCGACGCTAAAAAGACCAACTTTGTTGCAGAGGTATCAGGCTTTCCGGTGTCGGAACAACTCCCAAGTGCCGCCATTGTTGATTACTTCGAGTAATTTAATGCATTTTTTAGTGTTTATTCAACAGCTATCTCCTTGTCTCTTCTGTATATTTTTTTTCAGAAAAGAGTAACTGTAGAAGCATCTTCCATTCATGGCATAAACTTTCTGGCAACAACTTTCAATCATCAAGAATTTAATTATTGTGCAAGATCAATGAACCAATGCACAATAAAATCTCTGTTTAAGTTCTTGATCAAATCAACTGTGAACCAGTGAAGGTAGAAAAAAAACTCACCATCTTGGCTAAAACTCGTCATCAACCCGAAGATAATCTTATTTCGATCCAAAACCGAACCATTTGGCCAGAAAAAACTTGTTTTTCCCACGAGACGCATCCGCCGCTCCTTTTGCGCCTTGCAGTGATGTAGCAGCTGGAGATTGAGGCAATGGGGTTGATTTATCTGCACCAAAGCGATCATAACAACTTTTAGAGGCTAAAATAATTCGAAGCATAGCTGATAGTTATTCAAAACAAGATCGTATATTTTGTCACCTGATTTCGATTTCTTTTCTGCATTTTGCACCATTTCTTCATGGCGAGAAATAGCCGATGTTCTTGACTCGGAAGCTCGAATCGTCGGGCTTTCATGGCCGCCTGAAATGGAGAAGAAATCTCAGAGAAGCTCTAATCATTAAAACAACAACGTTACAAAAAAAGACAGCATACCCTCTTTAGGAGGAGGCTTCCCATATCTCTGCTGCAACATTTCAAGAAATGAACTATCCCTTTGATCTTGCATCACTAGTATGGAAATTGAAACACAAAGTTGGATTAAAGAGAAGCTAACGAGAAAGATATCTAAGAAGAAATATACATTGATCATAAAGCGTGTTCCTGTAATTCGGGTTCGAACCAACAAGAAGAAGCTGGACTGCTTCTGCATCTCTCGTCATCGACGATTGAGCCGAAAAATCCAAATTTTTGGTGTCCAAAAGAATCCCCGAAAGCTGAAAAGTGAAGAGTATGATCAATGGAATTAAACCAAGAAAAGCAGGGGAAAAGCAGCTGGTCTACTCACCAAAAGCTCCTTCAACGCCATGGTTTGGAGCAGATTATAAGCATATTCACAGTAATTATCAGTGAGAATCGTGCATTGAGATCCATTCTATCCACATAAAAAGCCATTAAGCTAAAGAAATAGCTAAATTTCAAAAAACATTCTTCAAGATTCATCCACTAACCTCGCCGTTACTTCTAAGAACATCTTGTCCAACTACAAGTATGCTTACTCTTCCATCCATCATCAAGCTTTCCAAGTTCACCTGAACCCAAAAAAGCAGCACAATTCTACTCATTTCAGACCTGAAAAGTGTTAGATTTCTTGAAAACAAGAGAAAGATATTAGATGCACCTCATCGGTGAAAAGCAAAGAGGTAGCGTCGAGACCAACGTGGTCGAAGAGCCAAGCGGCCTGCCGGTGTTTCCAAATCCTCTCCCTCTTTGTGTTGATCACTGGTACCACCACGAACTCGTCTTCGTCCCTCTCCCTGCTGTTGTTGCTCCTCATCCGGTTTTCCATTAGCCACGCGTAGCAAACCGCTGCAATCATTGAGCTCGTACCTGATTTTAACATTGGATATGAAGATCCTTCAGTATATTACACTAAGATTTGAAGACTTTGACCACACTTACTGTTTGATGGCCCTGAGAGAATGATTTTAGCCTTGGAATCAACTTCACCGTCGATGATTTTCGAAATTCTACTTCTCTGCTCTTTCAGAAATCCGTTCAGACTACTGTCATGGGATTTTTCTTGTTCCTTCAGCTTACCATTTGCAGATTTAGGCATTATCTTCTCAACAGAACACGTGGACGATGATATCGATCGCCGGCTAACCGATTCAACGAGGTTTTTTGGGGGAGAGAGCAAATGGATGTCAGGTGGCGCCGCCGTATTCTTGAAGCTCCCACTGGATGAGTCTGTTTGGAAGCGAGATTTCCGATGTATGGATTGCCGGTGAGGGATAACGGCCGGCGGAGGATCGGACATGGGCGGCTGAGGATGAGAAGATAAAGGCGTAGGGTCATGAGGTTTGAGCAAGTTGGAGAACCATTTTTGGACGGCGTTAGCCGGAGATTGTTGATCCTCTTCCGGTGCGACGGTGGGCGAGGAGAAAGATTCTGATTTGTTACGTCTGTGGTTTTCTGATTTTAACAAGATTTCTCCGCTGAAGCTGTCCACTGCTCGATGTCTGTTATTCAATGTCCAAAGAAGAAGAAACGACATCAACTAACGTAGAACTATATTCGATAATTTTCATGCACCATATTCGATCATTTTCGCGTTGAATCTTACCTTCTGGCAGACCTCGACACCGGGTCTCGGCGATCGAGTAACGCCGACGGCGGTCTTTCCTGCGCCGCCGCAAATCTCGGTGAACCCAGGCGGCGAGATGGCGAGTCGCATCGAGAAGGAGACGAAGCGACAATACGACGAGCCTCTTCCAGCCAATCTTGAGTCATATTCCGACTGCTGCTGCTCCTATTGCTACGCTCGAACGAAGCATCTTCATCCTCGTCTATTTCATCGTTTCCGGTCAAATTATACGTCTTCTTCTCCGTCTTAATCCCTCCGAAAAACACGTCGTTCATGAAATCCGTGAGGTCGGGGGCTGGGATATTGCCCGGCTTTTGTTTCGCATTTGAAGGTTTAATCTGCATGGGAGCTGACCCTTTGATTTCCCTCGAGCTGTCCTTGCTGAACCTAGTTGCCATGAAAGCACACAGAGATGAAATTTGCAGACCGGGAAGAGTGTTCTTGGCTGAGAGCACGAGAAGGGTTAGAGTTTAATCCCATGATCGAGACATCGATATCATCAGTTTTTTAAGTGATGAGTGAAAACCATGGCCGGCGTCGTCCAGATTTTGATCTTCTTTTTTTGTCTCTTCTGGTGTTTACATGTGTTTGTGTTATTTCGGTAACGGAGGTGGCCGACATCGGAGACCTGTCGTATTTACAGTGATCTCTCTCTCTCTCTCTAGAAAGAGCAGCACTCCATACTCATTGCTAGCCGATTTTAATTTAGGTTCACGTCAAGGTTTTGATGGTTCAGTTTCAAATTCGACACTGAAAATAAAAACCGACCCATACAATTGGTTTGGTTGAGTTTCACGAGTCAACCCAAATTGATTGCTACCCCTACCAAATTACAAAGCCACTGAACAATATAAGATAATACTCTAAACGTTTTGAAAATTGTATTTAGGTTCGTAACGACAAAATCAAATTCATGCCCTCATAGCTTTATCGAACCCTTCTTTCTGGATCGAGCAATTTGTCGTTCGAAAGTTGATTGACGAAATCAAAATTACCTTCGCACTCGATAAACTTTGATTCACAAATTTTGAAGAAAACCCTTGAGAGCGAACTTCAATTCCGTAGTCCATTTTACGACTAGTGTCGCGAATAAAGTCACTAAGCACTTTTGATGAACTATTATCGACTTCAATAGTCACGAAGAACGCATTGAACAAAAAGAGGAGAATCGATAAAAAAAAACCCAATGAATCCACGTGCTTCCCTAAGAAATTTCGAAATCGAACACAACACAAAAAGTTAATTATTTGAATACTTCTCATGAAGCATTTCACACAAACTAGCAAGATGAGGTGTGATTACATTGAATAAGATTTGAAATAGCTAATGAAACATAAATCATTTGCGATAACATTTTCGAACGATCTATCAAAGATGTCGGTAACATCTCCAAGGAAACGCTTGGTCCGTTGCCTTCCGATAAACAACTATCTATACCTGTCGCTACACTCGTCAAATCAGTTCCCGAACTTGTATCATGCTTCGCTACCAATGATTCATAAAGACTACTAAGAGTCCCAACAATATAGTCGTATTCATCTACACATAGCTTCATTGAATCTCTTGATTTTGGATCGAGCGATTTGTCTTTGAAAAGTTGAGTGACCAAATCGAAGTTGCTTTTGGCATCCGAAAGACTATGATCGATAAATATTAGAAGAAACCCATCGAGATTTGACTTCAAATTGCTACGGGAGTCTTCGTTAATAGTAGCAATGCAGAGTTGTTCTTGAGCTTAGTCGTCCATTTTATGGCAAGTGTCGAGAATAAAGTTATTGGACACCCGTGATGAACTACTATACGCTTCAATTGTCGAGAAAGAAATCTTAAACAAAAAGAGAAGAATTGTCGCACCGAAATGAATCGTCTTGCTTCCCATTTTCTTGTTCTTCGTGACTAGCTTCGAGGGTTATCTCGGCAAAGATGTGGAGCTAAGAAATATATTTGTTGGGATGGAAGGATCCTAATTAATTAAAAACGATGTATGGTATGCATATCAATCGATTTGATTCTCATACCATGTTAGGAATATTAATTTCTCAATATGCATTAAAGTTACCAATTGGTAGAAAATCCATAAATTCTTGAAAAGTGGTTTTGGATCCAATTGTTAAAAGTTAATTGGGATCAAAATTATTCTTTAAAAATGGATCAAAAAAGAAATGAACCGAACCCAGAAGAGCTCCACTAGACCGCCCTCCGTCAACCATTAGTCGCCGCGAGTCAGCCATTTTTTTTACTAATCTTCCAATTAGCTCCACTAGATTTGAAACGATGACATAGTTATGGCAGCAGCAAGAGTACACTTAACTCTTGTACCCTAAAAGCGAAATCTCTTACTCCTATGGCCCTCACACCCTGGTACGACAGTTTGTGAGATGGTTAAATTACGGTGACCCAGCGGTCCAGAAGAGAGTACACTTAACTCTGAGTTGCAGAGGAAACACACACGCCAAGAACCGGAACGAGTTTCTCTGGCAATTCTATATAAATACAACCATTATCTTTGTTTTATTTCAAGAATCTCGCCAATTAATTGAACGAAAATAGTAAAAAAAAAAGTGTTTTAATTCAAATTAATTGTTATCCAATTTTTTAATAAGATGAAAATGATTATCTTAATGATAACGTTTAAAAAAGTAATGGAAAATACAATAGCTAAACCTTAGTTGAAGGTTGACAAAACATCATTTAGAATATAAATAATTTAATTTTGTTACTATGATGTCGTAGGTTTAAAAGAAATTTAATCTAATGTAGCTAATGAGATTAATTATAGACCATCTTAATTTTAAATTGTTCTTGAAGCCCTTTTCTTATATGTCTATTTAAATTTTTTAAATGCGTTCAATTAATTGTTGCCTCAAATGGAAGATACCCAACGCTTTCTCATCCGCTAATCATATTATTTTCTTCATTTTTCTTCTATAATTCTCTTAACTTGTGCGTCGGAGAGGTCTTTCAAACGCGCGCTGTTATTTTCTTATTTATAAGCAGTTTCAAATGCGCATCGTAGCTCGTCGGTTGTTCGTCCAGTGTAGCAACAAAACTAGTTCTTAGGGTTGCGGGTGGTGGCTAAAAACGCGCATTGTAGCTCGCCGGTTGTTCGTCCGGCGCAGCAACAAAACTAGTTTTTAGGGTTGTGGGCAGTGGCTAAAAATGCGCATTGTAGCTCGCCGGTTGTTCGTCCTGTGCCAAAACTAGCTCTTAGGGTTGTGGGCAATGGCTAAAAATGCGCGTTTTAGCTCGTCGGTTGTTCGTCCGGTGCAGCAACAAAACTAGTTCTTAGGGTTGTGGGCAGTGGCTAAAAATCCGAGTAGGCTAATATCATTAATTATGGGATCATCATGCCAATCCTAATCTTGATAATGACGTCGTTTCCCAAGGGTTGTTCAAGATCAAGAGATCACATGCTGTGTCTGCTCCAAAAGGTTGAGGAATTAACTCCTGATTAAACCTAAAACCCTTTCAATGGCAGCACAGAACGAGCGAGAGACAAACAGATGGGGCACGAGGGTGTAATGGCTGTGGTTTATGTGTCAAATACAATGCCATAGTAGCTTTATGGTTTGTCTTTTTGTGCTAAATGCTTGACATGTATTTTCTATGAATTAGACCAATCCCCCTTTTGTGGGGTTTGAAGTTGCAAGATAATGGACGCATAGCTATTGCTAAAAGCGTTTGAATTTCTTCGATCGTCTTTCCATCTCTCAATGTGGTAAAGTTCGTCAAAAAGTTTGGACCTACACTTCTTGACATTGTTAAAGTGCATGTCTAATGTTATTATTTCGTGTAAATATAGCTACCGAGATTAAATATCCCGAGATCCGATTGTTTACGCCTTGACATTTTTGTAGAACCCGCTTGGACATTGTTGTAATGCTTGCATATCTTTGTTACCTTTTAGACAATGTTTAGAGTTACTATTCGTCTAGCACGTATAGCCAAATATCGTTTTCTTGCTTTTTGAGTAGGGGTTTGGCTCGGATTGACCCACCATACCAACTCAAATCTACCATTTGGGTCGGATCGTATCACATTTTAATTTTTTTAAAAAATCAATGTCAATCAAAACAGAAACTGACTCAATCTAGTGTAGTTCGGATCTAATTTTAATTCGTTGGATTGTGTTGGTTTCCAATCTAAACCAAAATTTATGAGTTAGATTGGGCTAGTGACGCAAGTTTTAATTTTACGTAACCTAATTTGATCTCGAGTTGTAACCCATCTAGAATGTTGTGTTAGTTTTGATTTGGATCGATTATTAGATTGGTTTGCGTTCGGTTCCAATTTTTTAAGATCCGACTCATCCGATTGGATCATTTTTTTAAAATATATGGCTGACCTGCCAGGTCACATCCCTATTTTTAAGTGAGAATTAACAATGATCTTATTTAAGGGGGTGAATTGCAGTCATCTACTATAACTTTTCTATCAAAGGAATACTGAAAATACAACTATAAAAACTTATACTTTGCGAAGCCATGTGCATTGATGCCACTTGAAATTGAATGGCGAGAGACGAAGAGGGAGGGTTTTGCTTACAGCCCCACAAAGTTGGAAGGGTGAAAATTGACTTTCTCTTCGCTCATTAACTCGATTTCCATGTGCCTTGCTTCAAACACTCGCCTCATGTCTTGCTCTCGCTGTCCAAATATGTAGTTGCAGCAACTTTGGCTTAAAAGTCACAATCCCATTTAATTCCTCATAAAGGGTTTCGATTTGGAATTTTTTAGAATCTTTATTCGGAAAGATTTAATGTTTTAAATGACCAACTGGGACCAATTTTCGAAATTCCTTGCAGTAAAATGGAGTTTAGATGTTGCAGATAAACCCATTTTTGTCCAAATTTGACTGATACAATCTGTTCAGAATCAGATCGAGTAGTGCTCGAATTATGGTATCTGTTGGAGTATCTGTTGGAGTTTCTCCATCTCTCATTAAGTTTCATTGATTGAGTCCATAAAAGCTAGAGAGAGAGAAGGAGACATGATCGATGAAAATAAGGATAATTTAGTTTATCAACTCGTCTGCACTTGCAGTTTTGTAGGTCACTGAGGATCTTACAAAGAAGGAAGAACAATCAGATGGCTCTAAGAACTACACGTGGAGGTTGTCTGAGACATTATGGAGGAGGGTAAGAAAAAGCAAGGAACAGAGAATCGAACTGAACCTTCTTTCAGTTCGATTTGACATTTGCTGCAATTTTAAATGCTTAAAGATACACGTCTGTGTTTTTGGATGGATAATCGTCAGCAGCGTGAGCCCTTCTTGCAATTCAGGGCACCAGCACCCACTGTAATGGAACCAACTAGGGTAGATGCCCTAGCACCCAAGCTCGAAGCTTTAGAGTAGCTCGAAGAAGCTCCGGCCCCAGATTCCGTGAAGAAAGCTCCGTTTAACATCATGTCTCCCTCCGATCTCCAGTGCCATTCTTTCCATTCGCTCTCCGGGGCATCCTCACGCTTCGTCACCTGCACCAAAATTAGGTTTCAGCCAAAAAAATGTTGAATTACGAAGACGCTAAAACGCTGTTGTTTTCATGGGTGTCGTAAAGTTTTGAATATTTGGTAACCTCTTTGTTAAATCTATCGTCTGGGGCAAGAAATCGGTTGCCTTGGCTATTGATCGTAGGGGATGCGCTCCCTCCGATGGCGTACATTTCCCAGTGGGTGTAATCGTTGTTGACTACATGAAAATAGCCATGCCTACACCTGCATTTTTCTCGGCTTAGTATTAAATACATTCATAAATGATAATAAAGGACGATAAAATTAATTGAATTGAAGAAAGTTAAAATCTTGCCTGGGCATTCTTTGGATTAGGCCTTCTCCGAAGTGATTAAAGGCAATGGTGACCTGCATGTTCTTGTCCTGACTGTATGTGTCGCTGTGGCCTAACAACATTACTTTGTTATGATGGGTCATATAATTATTTGAAATCGTAATTGCCGAGGATCCATGAATCGCATCGATCAGACCGTCGTTACAGTTAGATAACGAGCAATGATCGACCCAAACATGGCTGCCGCCGAAGATCGAAACCCCATCTCCGTCCGATTCTGTTCTCCACCCGTAGTGATGCGGGGAG
Organism: Begonia fuchsioides; assembly: GCA_003255005.1. Classification (NCBI taxonomy): domain Eukaryota; kingdom Viridiplantae; phylum Streptophyta; class Magnoliopsida; order Cucurbitales; family Begoniaceae; genus Begonia; species Begonia fuchsioides. Next base: position 741,875 of record QAOC01051215.1, on the reverse strand, counting down.
TCCCGTACGTAAGCGTTCCCCCCCTGCTTACAGTCGTGGATATGGAGGCCGTGTATTATTACATTGGTCACATACTGTATCGTAATGCAAGGTCCCCCGGAAATATGGACGCTGGCCCCTCTCCCGTCGATGGTTTTGAAAGAATTCATTATCAGTTCCTCTTTCAGCTCTATCACCATGTCCCTGGAAAAAATAATCCAAAGCGGTTCGTCTTGAATAACTGCGAATCGGAGTGTACCGGGCTTCGGAGTCACTGGGTTGTCGTCGCCGTCGTCAGTGACAACATAGATCCGACCATCGCGGCCCCCGACGGCGTTGTTGCCAAACCCGATTGCGCAATCGGCAAGGCGCTGTCGATTCGTCTCCCAGTCGGGGTCGCACCGCCAGCAATCGTCGATGGGGTTCCCTGTGGCGCAGGAGAGGTAGCGAAGGCTACGCCTAGAGGCATTGATGCTTCTGCGAAACAAAGAAAGGTAAATGCAGTAGGTTGCAGGCTAGAGTTGATTAAAGACACCTTGTCTGAGTTTATATACCTGTGTACTTGCTGTACCACGAGCTCTGGGTCCTGAACCGGGGAGGAGAAGACGAGGGGAGTCAGGAGAGAGAGGAGGAGGAGAGAGAAAGAGAATGAGAGCCTCATTGTTGATTTAGAGAGAGAAACAAGGAGGGACAGAGAGGACATGGGAAATGGGAGGAGAAGAGAGACGGTTTATAAAGAAAATTGAAGAGATGAAGGTGATTACTAATTAGGGTTGATTAGAGTGTAGTAAAGTGAACACATGGGTCCCACTGCCTACGTGATTTCTGAAACTACGGGATCCTATTGGGTAGTTTTGGCCGTTAAGTTAGGCTGGCCTCCTCCACTTTTCAAATTGTTTGGGAGGGTGGGTCCCGCTCTATCAATAGTCGTATCAGCAACCTCACATGCACTCCCCTTGATCTCGTCCGTCGACGACCCTGATAAACGGTTGTGATGATCCGCTTTCTTCTTTGTGGAGGGAAAGGTTTTGGGCCACCCCCAACCAACGAGAAGATTCTTGTCGAGTAAACAGCTGTCGTCCTCACACATTGACACGTAGATCCGTAGTTTCTTCCACGTGTATGTCTTTTTCGGCCAATAGCTTAGTATGAACTGGCAAGTGATTGGATTTATGTTTGTTTAATTGGGCCTGGATTTGTAAGAACTAAGGAAAGGCCAGCCCACATTCAATAGAATCAGGCCCGTTACATTGAGCCACGTGTTAGCAATTTATTGGAGAGAAAACCCCGTGATTTTACTATTGACAACGCCACGTGGATGGCCGATGGAGTGATATAGCCAAACACATCTCCATGACGTGTCCTTCAACCGCCGCCTCCATATAAATAACTTTTTCCAAAGGCCGGAACTCGCGCCTCCGCTTCTTCTCATCCACATCCCTTTCCTCTTCTCTCTCTCGAGCATTTAGACAAGGTCTCGCAGTTTATTCGGATCATCTGCCTCCTATTCGCCTCACTCTTTGTTTTTTAGGGTTTTCTGGTTTTCGCTTTTTGGTGTGTTGTTATATTCGTGCTGGTATCTTGTTGGTGGGACCGTGCCTTGCTTCGGTTCTTATTCCGGATTCCGATTGGAGATCTGAGTTGCCTCTCCTGTCTTGGCTCGAGATCCTCGGCCAAGCACAGAAAAAGTGGAGTTTTTTTCGAATTTATTACTGTTACCTCTGGTGGTCGCCAACAGGTCTTTCCTCGCTCTCAATCGTTTTATTTATATTGTTTTTAGGGGTTGATGTGACGGATTACTGATGCCGGAAAATGGATGGAACAGAGAATGTATTTTGAATTTGTGATGTCGAAGTCCTTATCAGTCCATGATTACGAAGTTTAAATCCCTGTAGTTTTTTTATTGTAAAGTGTTTTGGATGATTATCAGATTTTTGAGTACTGATAGGGTTGAGTATATTGGTATGCAATTTTCTGGTTTATAACTTATGCATTGAGTACGAATTTTATCTCGATTGTATTGTAAGAACTATTTTTATTTAACTGTGATTATAAACAGGAATTGTTCCGTAAATGGCATCCAATGAAGGATTTCTTACGGATGTGCAACGGGAAAAGTTAAAAATTGCAAGCCTAAATGTGGAGAACCTTTCTTCACCTCCGAAATCTCCTACATCCTTGCTTCCTGAGCATTTTGTAAAGGCGCCTACAGGTGGTAAAGCACCAACTGCTGGGATTGCTGTAAGACATGTTCGAAGGTCACATTCTGGAAAGTTTGTGAGAGTAAAGAAGGGTGAGTTGACTTTAGCATGTTTGCCTGTATTGATTTTCTAAAAATTTGGTAATTCAAGCTTATAGATCCAGATTGCATAGTGGCAAATTATCTGATGAAATGTTTGTGAATTATCTCTTTGCTAATCTTGGTAACCCAGATGGTCCCAAGTGCTTGCATCTTAGCTTCTTCTTTTTAATATACCTTTTCTTCAGGGTTTCAATTGTGATACAAGTAATTTTTGGCCAAAAAAAACTCTAGTTCATTGATTTCTCCTTCTCTTGTAATATTTATTTTGACACTTCATGATTCTTGCAAAAAAGTATCACATTTATAATTTGTATCTTCAACAAGCAATTTGATATTCTGATGCTGACAGATGGAGCTGGGGGTAAGGGTACATGGGGGAAGCTACTTGACACCGATGGTGAAGCACATGTTGATAGAAATGATCCTAATTATGACAGTGGAGAGGTAGTTTTTATGAAAAATATTTTCATGAGTGAATCGTTTTACTTCTTTTAGACAGATTCACCTTTTTCAATGGAAGATTACGGCTGTAATATGCAATTTAGTCCATTTTGTTATCTATGATTGATCCTTTGATTGGGCTTTTTGACTTTCTGGTCTTTGAACAGGAACCATATCAACTTATTGGATCAACTATTTCTGATCCCTTAGATGAATACAAGAAATCTGTTGTCTCTATGATAGAAGAATACTTCAGTAATGGCGATGTAGAATTAACTGCATCTGAACTGAAAGAACTAGGTTCGAGTGAATACCATCCTTACTTTATTAAGCGGCTGGTTTCGATGGCAATGGACAGGCATGACCGGGAGAAAGAAATGGCTTCCGTTCTACTTTCACATTTATATGCAGATGTTATTAGTCCTGCCCAAATTAGAGATGGGTTTTTTATGCTTCTTGAATCCGCTGATGATCTTGCTGTGGACATATTGGACACAGTTGATATACTTGGTTTGTTCTTAGCTCGAGCTGTGGTTGATGACATCCTTCCTCCGGCTTTTCTTACGAGAGCCAAAAAAGCACTTCAAGAATTTTCCAAAGGGTTTCAGGTTATACAAACAGCGGAGAAAAGCTATTTGTCTGCTCCACATCACGCAGAGCTTATAGAGAAGAAATGGGGTGGCTGTACTCACATTACAGTTGAGGAAGTGAAGAAGAAGATTGCTGATCTTTTAAGGGAATATGTTGAGAATGGAGATACTTTTGAAGCTTGTAGGTGCATAAGGGAGTTGGGTGTTTCATTCTTTCATCATGAGGTTGTAAAGCGGGCTTTAATTCTTGCGATGGAAATCAGAACTTCAGAGCCATTGATAATGAAGCTACTGAAAGAAACTGCTGAGGAAGTTCTCATCAGCTCCAGTCAGATGGTGAAAGGGTTTTCACGCCTGGCTGAGAGCCTTGATGACCTTGCTCTTGACATCCCATCTGCAAAATCCCTGTTCCTAGCTCTCATTCCTAGGGCCATAGCAGAAGGATGGCTTGATGCTTCATTTTTGAATTGTTCAAGCGAAGTTGGCGGTGAACGTGGCAAAGATGAAAATATGAAGCGCTACAAGGAAGAAGCTGTGGCTATAATTCATGAATATTTTTTATCAGATGATATTCCTGAACTAATTCGGAGCCTTGAGGATTTCGGGGTACCAGATTATAACCCAATATTTTTGAAGAAGTTGATAACCCTTGCTTTGGACAGAAAGAACAGAGAAAAGGAAATGGCTTCTGTCCTTCTGTCCGCTCTTCACATTGAGATATTCTCAACTGAAGATATTGTTAATGGCTTTAAGATGCTTCTGGAATCTGCAGAAGACACAGCACTTGACATTTTAGATGCTTCTAATGAGCTTGCACTCTTTCTAGCCAGGGCTGTCATCGATGACGTTTTGGCTCCACTGAATCTCGAGGAGATTGCTGTCAGGTTGCCCTCTGTTTGTGCTGGGAATGAGACAATTCGAATGGCGCAATCTCTCATCTCTGCCCGTCATGCTGGTGAGAGGTTGCTTCGGTGTTGGGGTGGTGGAACCGGATGGGCAGTTGAAGATGCAAAAGACAAGATACAGAAACTGTTGGAGGAGTACGAAAGTGGAGGTGTCGTGGGCGAGGCTTGCCAGTGCATTCGCGACCTCGGGATGCCTTTCTTCAACCACGAGGTAGTGAAAAAGGCATTAGTCATGGCCATGGAAAAGAAAAACGATGGCATGCTCGATCTTTTGCAAGAGTGTTTCGGGGAAGGTCTCATCACCATCAATCAAATGACCAAAGGCTTTGCTCGCATCAAAGACGGGCTTGACGACCTCGCTCTCGACATCCCAAATGCAGAAGAGAAATTCAAGTTCTACCTCGAGCACGCCAAGAAGAAAGGTTGGCTCTTACCGTCTTTTGCATCTTCGAATACGAACTAGTTTTCGGGAATTTACATGGTTACTCGTATATGCTGTTGTGGTGTTGACCCTTTTAATAGCTGTTTCAATACGATGCTTTTTGCACTTTGAAGGGGAGTGGATGTAGGTGTTTTGTCTAGATCTGCTGATGTTTGATCATCTGATGGATTCTATCACCATCCCTGCCCTGCCCATGTATAGAGTTGGTTTTTAATTAATCTTGAATTCGTGATATTTTTGGGTTGGGGGCTGATTTGATGCTGTTCCTCTGCCTCATCTGTTCTGTTTTTCTTTTTTGCTAATTTATTGTTTTATTAACATGGTTGCTCATCTATTTTATTAAATATAAATATTAATTAATATAATAAATATAAAAAATAATTATTTTTATAACTGACCTAAAATATTATTCATTTTTGTTGAGTACTTTAATGAGATGATAAAAGATTTTTTAAACCAGTAGAGAAGGATAGTTCTTCCAAGAAGCCCGCTCTTTCATCTGCCCCGAAGACGGAGAAGAGTAAGAAACGTCGGACCGAAAGAACCAGAAAGAACCGACCAAGTTTGTAACATGGAATGCAAATAGCTTTCTTCTTCGAGTTAAGAATGACTGGCCAGAGTTCACCAAATTCATTGCCAGTCTTGAGAATCTTTCAAATTATCATTTTTACGGCCCGCTTTTGAGAATCTTGAACAGAGCAAGACCTCCAAGTCATCGAATCCATGAAAAACAACAGAATCTATGTTTATTAATGAACAACTTCGTATTGAATTTGTAATCCCAAGTCAGAACTTTACATGTTTTCATTCCTGTTCTTCCTCTCATGCATTCTATAACACAGGCAAACCAATGATCATAAATTAAAAAAGAAAGGAAAATGGAAAACGTACATTAGATTATTGAGTGTTTCTCTCCTCCAATTTGATTACAGAAGCCGACATTTCTGGCTACCCTGCTGTTTTCTTGTTCTCGGCGCTTAGAAAATCATCTTCCTTTTTCAACCACAGCAAAACCACTTCTTCTGCATTCAAAATATGAAAAACAAAAGCATTGTGCTTGTCTCCAATGGAAGAACATCGAATTCAAAATCAGTTCTTTCACACCTTTGGAGGGTATTGAGGATAGCTTTCATTCTTGTATGCTGCCTCGTTTCTGCGAGGAGAAACCGTATTTGTAGCCGTTCCACTCGTTTTCTTCTCATCTCTAGCTTTGTTGAAAATCACAGTGAACCCTTCTGCCGAGGCCGGGTTGTTTACGTCCCATTCCCCGAATTTAGGCAAAGGTCTACCTTTGTCCTCCTAGAAAAATCCAGACAAATACACCTCAAATTTTATCTCATTGCATACCAAAACATCAAACTACAGTTCAATAGTTGTTCATCTCATCAGACATTAGTACCATCTGGCTATTAAGATATCTCTTTAGGTTCAATGTCATAATAGGATGTGAAATCAAGAAAGACAGCAACCTATCTGTAGCAGCAACAGAATTGAAAGAGCGCACATCTATAGGCAAAAACACATGTTCCCCGAGGCCAAAAGACATCCGACAAGAAAAGCTTTGCAATTTCCCTAATCTAATAAAACAAATTTCACATGGTTTTTTTTTTTAGATTCATCATAACGTTTGATAGGGATGATGGAAAAACAGGCCGTAAAAGTTGTCAAAATTTCCCCATAGAAATACATACAAAAAGGATCAAACATTCAATCAAATTAGGTAAAGAAGGTCAGATTTCTTGTTAATAATTTGCTCAATACGGGCAAAACTGATTAGATTACAGACACAAAAAGCTGAGTTTCATTCGATATCCACCGATGATGACAGAATAATAACGATTGATCATCCAAATCAACCGAAACGATGAAATCATATAGAAATATCACGCGGCGACATTCAAAGAAAGACGAAACAAAGAAGAATATAAAAATGACACATGCAGAACATTACCGACGCCATGAGATCAAATGAGTTTATCAAATGGTTTGTCAGAGGAAGAAATTTCCGCAAAGGCAGAACAACTGGCCGAAAACTCGGAGAAAAACCAGAGAGAGAGAGAGAGAGAAGGTCGAAGCAAATGCGAGAGCTTCTTCGTTGCGTAGACTTCAACGTTTGTAATATAGTAACGGGCGACACATTCCTCATTACCGCCGGTCCGGACCGCGACGGTCGGTATTTTAAGATTATGTTCAAGTTATACTATGAATCAAATCAAATTTCGGGTCATATTTTGACCGACGGTTCTAATTGGTTTTAAGGTCTAGTTTTACTCCCTTCTAAGTGACTATTGTCCTTGCCTAACATATTTTTCATTATAAATCTCCAAATTTATATTAATTTTATTTATTTATGTTCACTAATAACTCATAGTTTTTAAATGGTTCTTATCGATGAAGCTAATTAGGCTATAATCATAGTATAAAGTAAATTAATGTTGACGTCTTTTATTACTCATCCTCGATTTTATTACAATTTAGTCACCAGCGTTGCGCGAGCATGGAATTATGAAAAGCCAATCTTTGTTGCACCATCAGTGCATACATTCATGTGGCAAAACTCTCTAACTGAGCAACATCTTGTGTTAATTGATGAGGTTGGAATTAACCTCATTCCACCCGGCGGCACGAAGAAAATTGGCTTATGGGGATCATGTAAAGGGAGCGATGGCCGAACCTTCTTTAATCCATTCTACTGCGAGACTTTGGTTCGAATCACCAAGGCCGAAAAGTCCAGTAACACCTAGTGATTAGAGTCTTCAGATGCCCACACGGGCATATCTCAGTTGGTTCAGGAATGACAGACTGGGTACAAGAGCTTAGGTTCGAATCCTGCGTTGTCCTAGTGTGAGAGTTGTTACTCTCAATGTTGGGTAGCTCCTTGAGACATCAGGTGAAGGGCTCTCATCTTTAGGCCGCTGAATCACCGTGATTAACCCCCTCACAAACTGTCGGGCAGAGGTGTGAGGGCCCTGAGGCGAGAGATTTCACATTTTAAGTACAAAAGTCTGTAGATGCATACCCTCAAAAGGGGCAAAAAAGACTATTTTTCTCCTGTTAGCAGGTTCTTATTCTTTTTGTATTCATCTTCATTTGCTTAGCTTAGTGAATAGCGTAAGGTCCCAAATAACTTAGAGTTAGAGCTGAAAATGCAAACTTTGATTGGGATCTTGAAAAGGTTACATAAATTTCGGGTGGCTAGTCAGGAAGTTGAGACTGTTTGGGCATTGGTTTGATAATTGAATTTTGGGTGACATTATGTATCAGTGCGTTCATTGAATTCTACGAAAATCTGCAGATGTTTCGAAACCAGCAAACATTTTAAACTTTGACATGTAACGATTTGAATGATGTTTGTTTATTTTTTGTCATGTGTGATGTTACAAAAAATTATATGTTTCCACCTAACAGGTAATTAAATTAATATTATTTTTATTTTTTTTATAGTTATAATAACGAGTAAAAAAAATTTGAGCTTGAGTTTTCGAAAAACAAAATTTGGGCTCGTCGGAACAAGAATTCTTGCCTCATGTGTCCGATCATGTCTTGCTCTGACGCATCATGTCTCACACAGACACAACATTCAATTTTTGATTTTTAATTAATTTGACTAATCAAATATTATTTAATATCTTGAAATTTTTATCACACATTTACGACAATAAACGACACTACTCTGGAAGTTTTTAAATTTTTTCGACAACTTTACGATTTACTATAATTTTTTTAATATACAAAAAGAACAATTTTTTTAAAATTACATACGTTAATAAAAAAATCTTGAAACTTGTATCACACTTATAGCACTGTAAGACAATATAACACAAAGTTTCATGATTTTTCAACAATGGTAAGATTTACTATAATTTTTTTAATACATAAACAAATAAATTTTGTTACAATTACGAACATCAATGAAAAACCACGAAACTTTGTGTAATATTGTCTTACAGTGCTATAAATGTGTGACAGAAGTTTAAAGAATTTTTATTACCATATGTAATTTTAACAAAATATTTTTATTTATGTATTAAAAAAACTATAATAAAGTGTACAGTTATCGAAAAAATTTAAAAACTTAGAAAGTAATGTCTTTTATTGTCCTAAATGTGTGGTAAAAATTTTAAGTTATTTCGATAAGATTTGATTAGTTAAATTAATTAAAAAAAAATTAAAAATTGCATTCGTGCGAGGCATGATGCTTCTGAGCGAGGCATGATCGGACGCATGAACCAAGAATTCTTGCGTCCAACGAACCCAAATTTTATTTTCCAAAAATTCAGGCCCGATTTAGTCTATTTTCGGAAAAGAAGAGGCCCAAAATTTTATTTTTATTCTATAATAATAAGAACATTTAATTAGGCAATAATATGAAATATCCACTGCATGAGAGAAATAAAAAAGTCGTGCCGAAAAAGATGTATAAAATCAAAGGGGGATTGTAGAATACTCCTACCATCATTTTAACGAGCCCTAGGATCAGGATTCATTTCCACCGACAAGAAGCGAATTGAGGAGGGAGATCAATGTCAGGAGTCGGGCCGATCACGCAGGACTGGGAACCGATTGTCATAAGGAAGAAAGCTCCCAACGCTGCCGCTAAAAAGGACGAGAAAGCCGTCAACGCCGCCCGCCGTGCTGGCGCCGATATCGAGACTGTCAAAAAATGTTCGCTTCTTTTACTGTTTATTTTTTTCCCGATGTGCTTTCGTTTAAGCTTTGATGTAGTGTTTGTTTTTTGCTAATTTTGAGAACGTTTGAGTCGATGTGAGAAAAATAGAAAGGGGCAAGATTGAAACGGTGTTCAAATTACGTAGGATTTAGATCTTTGTTTGATCGTAGTATTTGGTATCTTTAAGTCGATGTAAGAACAAATGAATGGGGTAAGATTGAAACGGTGTTCAAATGACGTAGGATTTAGATCTTTGTTTGATCGTAGAGTTTGGTATCTTTGTTATTTTAAACTGGCGTCGTTGGTTTTTCTATTTTCGTTCATTCGTGGCGTCAATTAGAGAAAGTAACTAACGTAATGATGTGTTTATCAACAATTATCTCTGTGACTAGTGTTAATGAATTGTAGCCCTGGCACTTAAAAATGTGGCTACATTGTTTAACTCCTTTGCTGATTATCAATTTTTTCTTTAGAATTGGTTTAATTGGCTTTTTAATGGCATGATATAATACTTTTAAGTTGATTGGAATCTCTGCAAATAATCAAGTTATGAATGTTTAATAGCCACAGAACACATTTTATATGTCCTTAATCAATTCTCCATATGTCCTTAAGCAATTCTCCATTTGATAGATTTTACACCTTATGTTGACATTTTTTATTGAATGATATTTTTTCCTATTTTCTTCTATATATTCGCTAAAGTAGATGGAATTTTAAGTTGTTGCACCACGCACACAGTTGAGCTTTAGAATTCTTTATCTTTTCAGGTGCCATGAGTTGCAAATCATCTGATTTACTTTGAACAATCTACTTTTCTAATAATTTGATTTCGCTTCACAGCCAATGCTGGGACAAATAAGGCTGCCTCAAGCAGCACTTCTTTAAACACAAGGAAGCTGGATGAGGAGACAGAGAACCTTGCTCGTATGTACTTCTAGTCATCTTTTGCTATTATGTTTGTAGCAATTTTGGGATATAATTTTTCTTTTGGAAAATTGTCAACCCTTAAATGCGCATGGAAATATGCTATTATGAGAACCTAACTGGTGTTTTAATTTCTATTAGTGTTGCATCACAATTTTCAGTGAAGTATCAGTCGTGGCATTCTGAATTCATTACTATAACTTAAGTTGTTTACATGCCCATGAGCAATTTCTGTTGTTAGATTTAATAAATGAATTTTGTATTTGTAATATTAGTCAATACTTTGTTTAAGTGATTCATGTTTGAGTTCTACTGCATGGGTGCATCCTTGTAGCCTTGAAGTAAGCTTTTCCACAACAGAAGTATGAACTGCACGCAAGTACCAAAGTACCTAATTTTCTGATTATATTGTGCTCAAACCCTTTCTGAATGCAATATAAGGTGTATAGGCTGAAAATAAAAGCAGTTGCTTTATTGTTTATCAAATCAAATTACATACGTTAATAAAAATTGTTGAAACTTGTGTCACACACTTATAGTACTGTAAGACAATATAACACAAAGTTTCGTGATTTTTCAACAATGGTAAGGTTTACTATAATTTGTTTAATACATAAACAAATAAATTTTGTTACAATTACGAACATCAATGAAAAACCACGAAACTTTGTGTAATATTGTCTTACAGTGCTATAAATGTGTGACAGAAGTTTAAAGAATTTTTATTACCATATGTAATTTTAACAAAATATTTTTATTTATGTATTAAAAAAACTATAATAAAGTGTACAGTTATCGAAAAAATTTAAAAACTTAGAAAGTAATGTCTTTTATTATCCTAAATGTGTGGTAAAAATTTTAAGTTATTTCGATAAGATTTGATTTATCAAATTAATTAAAAAAAAATTTGAATGTTACGTTCGTGTGAGACATGATGCGTCTGAGCGAGGCATGATCGGACGCATGAGACAAAAATTCTTGCGTCCAAAGAGCCCAAATTTTATTTTTCAAAAACTTAGGCTGATTTAGCCTATTTTCTGAAGAGCCGAGGCCCAAAATTTTATTTTTACTCTATAAACATTTAATTAGGCAATAATATGAAATATCCACTGCATGAGAGAAATAAAAAAGTCGGTATAAAATCAAAAGGGGATTGTAGAATACTCCTTCCATCATTTTAACGAGCCCTAGGATCAGGATTCATTTCCACCGACAAGAAGCGAATTGAGGAGGGAGATCAATGTCAGGAGTCGGGCCGATCACGCAGGACTGGGAACCGATTGTCATGAGGAAGAAAGCTCCCAACGCTGCCGCTAAGAAGGACGAGAAAGCCGTCAACGCCGCCCGCCGTGCTGGCGCCGATATCGAGACTGTCAAAAAATGTTCGCTTCTTTTACTGTTTATTTTTTTCCCGATGTGCTTTCGTTTAAGCTTTGATGTAGTGTTTGTTTTTTGCTAATTTTGAGAACGTTTGAGTCGATGTGAGAAAAATAGAAAGGGGCAAGATTGAAACGGTGTTCAAATTACGTAGGATTTAGATCTTTGTTTGATCGTAGTATTTGGTATCTTTAAGTCGATGTAAGAACAAATGAATGGGGTAAGATTGAAACGGTGTTCAAATGACGTAGGATTTAGATCTTTGTTTGATCGTAGAGTTTGGTATCTTTGTTATTTGAAACTGGCGTCGTTGGTTTTTCTATTTTCGTTCGTTCGTGGCGTCAATTAGAGAAAGTAACTAACCTAATGATGTGTTTATTAACAATTATCTCTGTGACTAGTGTTAATGAATTGCAGCCCTGGCTCTTAAAAATGTGGCTACATTGTTTAACTCCTTTGCTGATTATCAATTTTTCTTTAGAATTGGTTTAATTGGCTTTTGATGGCATGATATAATACTTTTAAGTTGATTGGAATCTCTGCAAATAATCAAGTTATGAATGTTTAATAGCCACAGAACACATTTTATATGTCCTTAATCAATTCTCCATATGTCCTTAAGCAATTCTCCATTTGATAGATTTTACACCTTATGTTGACATTTTTTATTGAATGATATTTTTTCCTATTTTCTTCTATATATTCGCTAAAGTAGATGGAATTTTAAGTTGTTGCACCACGCACACAGTTGAGCTTTAGAATTCTTTATCTTTTCAGGTGCCATGAGTTGCAAATCATCTGATTTACTTTGAACAATCTACTTTTCTAATAATTTGATTTCGCTTCACAGCCAATGCTGGGACAAATAAGGCTGCCTCAAGCAGCACTTCTTTAAACACAAGGAAGCTGGATGAGGAGACAGAGAACCTTGCTCGTATGTACTTCTAGTCATCTTTTGCTATTATGTTTGTAGCAATTTTGGGATATAATTTTTCTTTTGGAAAATTGTCAACCCTTAAATGCGCATGGAAATATGCTATTATGAGAACCTAACTGGTGTTTTAATTTCTATTAGTGTTGCATCACAATTTTCAGTGAAGTATCAGTCGTGGCATTCTGAATTCATTACTATAACTTAAGTTGTTTACATGCCCATGAGCAATTTCTGTTGTTAGATTTAATAAATGAATTTTGTATTTGTAATATTAGTCAATACTTTGTTTAAGTGATTCATGTTTGAGTTCTACTGCATGGGTGCATCCTTGTAGCCTTGAAGTAAGCTTTTCCACAACAGAAGTATGAACTGCACGCAAGTACCAAAGTACCTAATTTTCTGATTATATTGTGCTCAAACCCTTTCTGAATGCAATATAAGGTGTATAGGCTGAAAATAAAAGCAGTTGCTTTATTGTTTATCAAATCAAATTTCATTTCATTGGAGTGCAGATGATCGTGTACCAAGTGAGCTAAAAAGGGCCTTAATTCAAGCACGAACAGAGAAGAAGCTCACCCAGTCCCAGCTTGCTCAGGTAAAAGATCATTCACTTTCTCTCTCTCTCTCTCACATAGTATTGCCACCAGATAATGACAACCAGAACATTTACAGATAATCAATGAGAAGCCTCAAATCATTCAGGAGTACGAAACTGGAAAAGCAATTCCAAATCAGCAAATAATTACAAAATTAGAGAGAGCTCTTGGGACAAAGCTGCGTGGTAAGAAGTGAAATAAAACTTGTTTGAGCTAAAAATCAGTTCGTGTAGTTTTCTTCCATTACTCCGGGTGTCTTTAAGAACAAATTGCTCCACAACATTCTGTGTTGGTAACAAATTTATGTCAAGCTTGTGAAACTTACGATAAATTTCACTTTATCCTCGTTTTGATCTTATACGATGATCATTGGTTGGTACAATAAATATCTTATACGATGATCATTGATTGCTATTTTTAAATTATTTTGCTTGGAATTGATTTTTCAATTTTTTTTTCCTAATTAATAATGGGAGTGCTCTTGAACAAGGAAAGCTATGTATTGAGTTCTTAACTTCTAAGAATTATATTCCTCTTCCAGGCCTGTAAATTTTGAACCTCAGCCAGAAATGGGCAACTCAAACCGACCCACTGCTAGAAATGGGACTTCGAATTCACTCAGATTTTTTAGAATTTCAACTCAGGAGGATAACGGGTATTAGATATTTTGCAAAATATCTAAGGTAGACCCAATCAGATTATTTAGAATCGGATCCGTCGGATCATCCAGTGACCCGACAAACCACTACCAGTAATTAACGACTGTGTTCCATTTCATGTGATCCTTGTCGGATCATTCCCCTGGGATCTACGCCCGTTAGCATGGGCTTCAACCCACGAGACCGCTCACTGTGTCCAAGCAAACAGCTGTCCAGATCTCTGGTTGTGGCGCGTCTTCTCTTCCCATCTCCCGCGTGTGGGCCTGCTTCTTCTCTGTCCAATCTCCGACATGAGGAGGGAGAAGAGAGAGCTGTACTTTCACATGGCTTCCTTGGCCTGAGGCCATCCCCAATCCCCATCATCAACCACCACCAGTCCCACCCCCCACAGCCCTTATCTCATAAGCCCGAGCCTCAGCGGCCACCACATCCTGCTCATGACCATCTGAATCTCGACATTCGCGCCTCCTCTGAGATGGACTCCGATAAGGTTCTTTCTCTTTCTCCACGCTGTTCTTGTGTTGCTGTATCCATGTTTCTCTCTGTTTGCATTTTTTTCTTTTGGGCATATTTTTGTTGCGGTAATGGCGGCTGGGTTGTGTCTGATCCAGCTCCAAATCTCCATTTCCGACCTACTTGGTTGAATTGCGACAAAATCTTTTTTTTTTAGGATGATCTTGAATTTGTTTCCTCTTGTTTCTGTCCTCCAGTTCCTGAGGAAAAGGCAGTCTTCTTCTCCAATTTTGTTCTGCTAGGTTTATTAATTTAATTGCTAGGGCTATCGATTTGCATTTCAGTTCTGGTCTTTAATAATACACCAGACACTGTTTGAGGTAAAAGTCAATACTTGGTATCACGTTAGTTTAATTCTTCAAGGTTACAGATCCTCCAATAACATAAGTCATGTTAGTTTCTCTTCGGGATTGGACAATCTTTTTATTCCTTTCCTTGTACTTCTGGCATCTGTTATTTACTCTTAAAATCTTTTTCCCCCTCTGGGTTGCTTGTCATACAAACTGTTGGAGTTTGCTTCATGAAGTTGATTATAATCTATTCTGTTTTTGGGCAAATTGTTAAAAGATGCAAGCTCTGTTAGCATGTGATGCTTTCTTGTAGCATGTAGTCTTCTCTTGTGATCTTTCTGGTTTTCCCTTCTCTTCAATTCTACCTGTGAAAGATGGAATTTCAGGTTGGTTAATCATTTAATTATCGATCAACTAATCAATGTGTGATTTGGTCATGCATAACGTGGTAGATAATCACTCACTCTGTTCTTGATTTCACAGCCTTTCTTTCTCATGGATTGGTGATAGATACAAATAACAAACGTTATTTTAGACTTTCTTTCGGTTGAGTTGAGTGGCTGGCGAATGAAGCAATGAAGAATTATTGGAATTATGTTAGTACAATAATGAAGGGAAACATAATTTATCATTATCTCATTTTTTATCCAGTTGCAGATGCAAATATTCAATAAAATGCCCATTTTATGCTTTATATATACTACATTTACTCCTTCATTTACCAAATATAATTCTCATGATGTAGGAAATGTCATCTGCTCTCGTGGAAGGGAATGACGCTTTAACTGGACACATCATCTCTACTACAATTGGAGGCAAAAATGGGGAGCCAAAACAGGTAAAGTATGAGGGATTCAATTAAGATTATCTCATTCCTCTGGTCATTTAATTTCAACTTTTGCTTACGTTTGATACTGGTTTCAGACCATCAGCTATATGGCAGAGCGAGTTGTGGGCACTGGATCATTTGGAATAGTTTTTCAGGTACAGAAATAGCGGACTTGTAATATGACACTATCAATTGTTGCTCTTGCTCGATTATTGAAGCCTCTTTTAATTCGATGCAGGCAAAATGCTTAGAAACTGGAGAGACAGTGGCCATAAAGAAGGTTTTACAGGATAGACGATACAAAAATCGGGAACTACAGTTAATGCGTTTGATGGATCACCCAAATGTCATTTCGTTGAAGCACTGTTTTTTCTCCAC
The DNA here is from genome assembly GCA_003255005.1 of Begonia fuchsioides. Lineage (NCBI taxonomy): Eukaryota > Viridiplantae > Streptophyta > Magnoliopsida > Cucurbitales > Begoniaceae > Begonia > Begonia fuchsioides. The sequence goes on along the minus strand of QAOC01051215.1, from coordinate 726,044 downwards.
GACTAGTAAAGATGAACTTTTTCTTAACTTGGTCATGGAGTTTGTTCCCGAGACTATGTTTCGGGTTCTGAAGCATTACAGCAATGTGAACCAGAGCATGCCCCTCATCTATGTTAAACTTTATACCTACCAAGTATGAAGGCATTTGTTAACAAAAGTAACCTTTCGAAGTTTCTTTTCATTAACATCCATAGACACCATTCTATATTTTTTTTCTTTCAGATCTTCAGGGGCCTTGCCTATATCCATTCTGTTCCTGGAGTTTGCCATAGGGATGTAAAACCTCAAAACCTTTTGGTATGTTTTCCTTTTGGTTTCTGTTTTTCTATTAATTATTATAGAACGGTGATGTGAATATGGGTTTTCATTTGAAATCTGCAGGTTGATCCTCTCACACATCAGGTGAAGCTCTGTGACTTTGGAAGTGCGAAAGTTCTGGTACGCTTCTTGTGTATGTTCTGCTTACTTTTATTTTAGTCTGTTTGTTAAAAATGTTTTAGAAAAAGTCGAAACGAGTATATAAGAATGAGGAAAGGCGTTTAAATATCAGTACATGAAGAAAGTTAATAAGTTACTCTCCATATATCTGTTGATTCCGTTTGTTTCTTCTTTCTGTTTGATTTCTATCTCTAGGTTAAAGGTGAAGCTAACATATCTTACATTTGCTCACGCTACTATCGAGCTCCCGAGCTCATATTTGGTGCCGTAGAATATTCAACATCCATTGACATTTGGTCTGCTGGTTGTGTCCTTGCCGAGTTGCTTCGGGGCCAAGTCAGTAGTTTATGCCATGTTTGCCAATTTGTACTTTATTATCGACGAATCTCAATTTCATATCTGTTAATTGTTCTTATTCGTCTGTAGCCTCTATTTCCTGGGGAAAATGCAGTAGGCCAACTTGTGAAAATAATCAAGGTGAAGGAAGCCCCTTGAGGTGTTCATTCCATAGAATCTAGATCTTTCTGTGTGATCATTTTTTTTTCATATCAATTCAGGTTCTTGGCACTCCAACTCGAGAAGAGATCAGATGCATGAACCCAAGTTACACGGATTTTAGGTTTCCACAGATAAAAGCTCATCCCTGGCACAAAGTATGCATGCAAAACTTTTGTTTTTGTCAAATGTTTACTGTCGAAATTTTAACATCTGTGGCACTATGAACTATCAATGTCGTTTATTTAATTTTGTGGTTACAACTTTCTTGATCAGATCTTTCAGAAACGAATGCCTCCTGAAGCAATCGACCTGGCTTCTCGTCTTCTTCAGTATTCTCCAAATCTTCGGTGCACAGCAGTGAGTGGAATCGCTTTCCTAATTTTAACCTTAGTTAATGAATTATTTAATGTTACTTGTGTTTCTTACTTACCTCTCTGTACCATTGTTTGATTTGCAGTTAGAAGCTTGTGCTCATCCATTTTTTGATGAGCTTCGTGAACCTAATGCCCGACTTCCAAATGGCCGACCATTGCCTCCCCTTTTCAACTTCAAACAGGAAGTACGTTTACCCGCAGTTGTTTCCAATATTACAACTTTTTCTTCATAGTTATGTACTTTCAAAGACGATTATCAGTTCTCCTGCTCGGCTTCTCACAGTGATTTGTGTTTTATGCCGAAATTCAAATATTGATATACTTGAATTTGGATCACTTATGCTGTTTCTTTTGACTTTCAGCTCTCTGGTGCATCGCCTGACCTGATCAAACGGCTCATACCAGAACATGCACGGTGGCAGTTGGGTTTGAGCTTTCCACATCAAGCAGGCACGTAGAAGTGAGTGTCCGAAGAAAATGTTGAATTTGTAATGGATTGGAGAAGAGCCCTGATGGCTACATGACAGAGTATGTTAGCCTAACTCAACCCTGCAAAATATAGTATAGATGGATATAGTAAATGTTCATTCTAACGTTCAAATTCGCAGTTGTCTACAATTTGATTTTAGCTCTATTACTTATGTTTCCTGCGTCTGTAAATGTTTTTTACCCATCAGAACCACTACAGCAGATGAGTGTTGAAAGACATATTGTTGGTGTCTGAATTATGTTATTGCTGGTTGTTTGAGACAGTTCTTCAAAATTGTGTGGCCTGATTCTAGAAGATGATTCAAAGTCGCATAGATTCATTCAGTTGTCATTTGATCTTGAGATTCAAGAGCCAACAAAATTGTGTCGAAAAATGGTAAAAAAATGCAGATTTATTCGATAAATAAGTTTATTCAAATAATTCTGTGATTCAAGGATCGCGCAATGTTTGTAATATAGATCCCTCCTGAACAACAAACGAAAACTGGAGGAAGAATAAACCAGAAATCATTGTTCTTTCCGTCTCTTACGAATCTCAGTACAGTTTATGAGACTGTCTTCAAGCAGATTTTGTGATCTCATGAATTGCATTTGCCAGATATCCTACGTTTCCAGTTGTAACACCAGCCATGCTGCACCAAGATATATTAAGGAATCAAATATCAGTTCCATAATGAGCAAATTTATACACACCGAGTCAATCTACATCGTATTCTTCTTTAGTTACCTTATGCGACCGTTTCGCGTCATATAGATGTGAAATTCGTTGGTCAAGCGATCAACCTGTTCCGGGGTCAGTCCACTGTAGCAAAACATTCCGATCTGGTTAGTTATGTGCTCCCACGACAAAGATGATCCTAGCCTTTCGAGGTTTTCTCGTAGAGTAGTTCGCATGCCAATAATTCGATCAGCCATGACCTGATGAACAATGAAGTACAAAAATATAAGAACAAATCTGTATAAATAATAACCCCTGTCCGGAGATCGAAATCAAAAAATTATGTGGCATAAAAATTGAGAAAAATAAATAAATAGTGGTCTGTTACCTTAACTTCCTTCAGCCATAAACTCTTTAAGTCGGGATCGGCGAGAATTGTGGAAACGATGAGTGAACCATGAAGAGGTGGGTTGCTGTACATTGGTCTGGCAAGTTGCTGCAACTGACTTTTCACAGCTACAGCTTGTTTTTCATCCTCACAAAGCACACTGCACTTGTTCAAAACAGTGTTAGTATGACCAATCGAGCACTTTCTTCGAGTTCGAGCATGAGAAAAATCAGCAAAATTAATCACAAAACATGGTCATGGCCGGCCGGAGATGTAGATATAAGAATAATGTGTCGTTTTAAACACACCTGAGACACCCTACTCTCTGCCCATATAGACCCATATTTTTTGCATACGATTGTGCGAGTCCAACTAAATGACCATCCTCCAGAAAGATTCTGATCGATTTTGCATCTCTTTCGGGATCCCCGCTTGCAAAACCTTGATACGCCATGTCGAAGAAGGGGAAATGACCCTTAACCTGAAAAAAGTCACGAATTTTGATTAAGTTTCGAGTACGAACTGAAGAGGTACAATCGAACACTAGAAAGGTCATCACCTTGAACTGGTATGAAATCTCCCTCCATTGCTCCTCGGATGGATCCACTCCGGTAGGATTATGAGCGCAGGCATGAAGTAGAAAAAATGAACCATTTGGAGCATTCTGCATCGATTTACCCGATTTCATGACACAATTAATTGTCAGCTTAAGAGAGTAAATAAACAGCTAAACCATAAATGAATATCCAGATTATCTAAGTTCATCAAAAACATACTTTTACATCGTCCATCAAAGCAGCAAAATCTAATCCCTTCGACTCAGGATGATAATAATGAAACGTCCTTTGAGGAACCTGAGCATCCCTCCAGATGTTATGATGGCTGTTGAAAAACCGCATAGTTAACAATCCCGACTCAACCAACTTTCGTCTCATTTTTAATTACAAATTTCAATATGCATAATGCTTACTTGGCCCATGTGGGAACTGGTATGTAGATTTGGGAATCCGGACGAAAACGCTTTTGGAAGTCTGCGAATAGTCGACATGCGCCAGTGCCCGAGAGAGATTGCACTGCTGCTATCCTTTTATCTTTGATGAACTCAGAATGCTCTCCGTAGGCTAACTTCAGCGTTTCTTCGATCATCTTCACGCTACCCCCCATCGGGAGATACTCCCTGGTATAAGCAGACAAAAGATAATCGAAAATTTCATCGACGAAATCAATCCCATCACTCTGAATTACACTTCGAACGTTTTACGGAAAACTTCAATATAATCCATAATCAAATTCCTTGTATGTCCCGATAATCAAAATTTAATTGGCGACTTTTCATTAACAAAGCACTTGGTGTAAGAGAAAGCTTTATTTGATTCGTAATCCTGTTCATAAAAAGTCATCGCCTCCCAACCAATCAAAGTGAAATAAAGCTTAAAGAGAAAAGAACTGTGCACTTGTGATATATAAAGAGAATAGTGTTTTGCGTGGGGACAAGAAATATGCGACCATAAAAAAGTATGCAAGTTGAGAAGGCAAAAAACAATATTCTCCAAAACGATAAGAACATACAAAGATTCTGTGAAGATATAGAAATCTTACATATTGGAGCTTCCTGCAATCCTTCTCTCGGCTTCGCGGACGCATTCGAGAACTACAGGTTTTCCATTATCATCACGATAGGCTCCCTTAATAAAACATGTTCAAAAAATAATCAAGCCATCAGTAAATTAATCTTCAAAGTTTTTACTTCAAACATTTTCTTGATTGATTAATTTCCGAAAGAAAGTAAACAGAAAAAGAATCCCGGTTTCGTTTTCGATTGGCCTCCGGTGAGCAAGCTTCTTGTGTTTTTGTTTTCTCTCTTTCAAGACTTTGATCAGAAATTAACGAGTTATAGATAGAAGTATGAAAATCTAATAAACAAAGAGGAGATCATCCAGATCCAGGTTATCATCGAAACTGCAGTATCTTTTGAGTAAACAGACTTCAATTTCACATGCTTTTCCAGGGATCAAGACGAACAAAAATACAAACGCATTGCTTGATCACTTCCCTCCATTATTTTCATTTCTAAGAACTCAAACAGAAAAGATGTCTGTAAATGATCTGGTCGAAAGAAGGAGAAAAGGGGAAAAACTACCACTCCGACGTTGACTTTGCTGGGACTAGAATCAGCCAGAAACGCTTCAGTGACGCCGAGAATGGGATCCTTCGCCGCCGGTTCAACGCCCTCCCACCACGACGAGAAGGGTCTCACCCCAAAAACAGAAGCCCTCCATTTCTGGCCCACCACCTCGCGTGAAATAGCCTTTCGAAACGCCATAAAAAGACTCTGAATCTCTCGACTGTTCTAAGATTGAAAAGGAGGGCAGAGTCGAACAGCCAAAAACTCAGACGGCGCCGGTTCCGAACAAATGAAAATGCATAAATAGGCCAAGCCTCGAAAGGTGTGACCTTGAAACTACCAAAGTCAGCTTTGATCAGCTGACGTACCAGGTCTCTTTTCAACGCTACGCGCCTCCCAACCTGAAGCGCGTGCAAAAATTCATTTCCGCGCCATAAGAAGTCACCTGTAAGATGATCTTTTTGAGAACGCATAATCAAAATTAGCATATAATCTCCACGTGATTCAGTCTTAATAAAAGTCAAACGAAAATCAAATTGAACCGAACCAAATTTCTGTTTGATTCGGTTCATAATAAAAAATCAAACCAAATTGAAAATTTTGATTTGGTTCTATGTTATACTTTTCAAAGTAAAAACAATTGAACTATATGAGAAAACCAAAATTAAATTTTACGAAAAATTACGAACCAATCAAACTAAAATCTAAACGTGCACCGAACCAAAAATTCAAAATTATTAACATTTCGGCTTTTGTTTTTTATTTCTAAAACCAAACCTAATTTGGTTTTAGAGATCTAATACCAAACCGACTTTGCTCACTTTTTGGCGATGCTCACTTCAAGGAATAACAAAATTGGTCGTCCGGTGTAACACACAATATCACGCTAAAGTAAGGGATTTTTCCCTATGTTCGACCTAAGTTGATAGTATTCGATCTTAATATAATATCAAAGAGTAGTCACAACGTATGCAATAATTAATTATTCGAAATCGATCCCCTTCAATACGTCAAAACCCTAGATTGTACACACGCTGCCCCTTGTGTAGGTTTTAGATTCACTCTGACATAGATCAGTCGGTTTTAGAGATGATAGAGTTGGTAACAAGTGTCAAGGTTCGAATCTTGACAGTCGCAGTGTGAGAGTTGTTACCTCTAATGTAGGGTAGCTCCTTGTGGAAGCAGATAAAAGACCTCACATCTCTAGCCTACTGAGTCACTGTGACTTACCCCTCCACAATCTGTCAGGCCAGGGTGTGGGGGCTCTGAGGGCGAAAGATTTTGCCTTTTGGTAACAAGATTATTGTGAAATCTTATGTAACAAATTATACTAAAAATTATATCTCGGGGTGAAGGAAATTAATGAATAAATGTAATACAATATCGATCATATCTCGTAACGACTACAATATCTTCTTAACTATTACGTTACCTTTCTCAATAATGTCAAATACAAGCATGAAAACGACATTCGTTAAATCAAAATCTTCGATAATTAAATCGGACCAAGAACGAGTCGAGCCAAGAAATTCATTGATTTGCATAATATTCGCCTTCTTATCCGACAACATTACTTAATGCATTCTTTTGTCTCTTTCTTCCAACAATTTCCCTTAGTTTAATTCCATGATCCACAGCCTAAGGAAAAAGTCAGAACTATAATGTAGTTATTGTCTAAAAAATGAGTAAATTTTAAATTATATCTCGACGAAGAATCTTTTTCCGAAGCATTGATAATTGATCATTAATGCTAAATAATTAAATCACTGACGAAAGCAAAGCAGTTGACAAATGGCGATTAGTGTACGATTAAAATGGATTAATCATGCTTAAAAAATACGAGAGAATCATAAGCTTAAAGGGTTCGAACTTTCCGAAGCTGTTAACATGATCTCCTCGATCCAAGATTAGAAATATTACCGTTGATGCGTTAATCCACGATATCATATATGAATCACGTCGTTTAAACATGATTAACTTCGTATTAACGGGTGTATAAAAAAACGACTCCAGTAGCTGTTCTTGGCCGAAGTTTCACCGTAAATTATTAGCAGATTAGCTTGCAGAAGAGGACAAGTTGATCCAGGATTAGGCAAAGTGAGTCTAAGTTTAGGCGACGCAAACAAAACAGATTTGAATGATGGTGCTTTGAGCGTTGGCTGGATTAGGGTTTAGCCCTCTCTATTATGCTGTAATAAATTTAAAGTTTCTACAGATAGGGTTCATTACTGTAAAAGTACGATCTGAAACTAGGGTTAAGAATTTGAAGTTTGATGACACGAGACTGTGGACGATTCGACGTCTCTGATGAGCCTTTGCCATGCACTAAACAACCCTTGATTACGCCTCTTAATCCATGATTAATTATTCAGCTAATCAAGTGGGTAATTGCTTGCACGTCCCCATTAAACAAACACACTTTCGCCAATCTGTCGTTTAGGCCGCCCATATTAAAACCCTCTTCGCTATCTCTCCATTCCTCCCTCTTCTTCTCCGTTCTCGCCGACCAGAGGAATCAGTCGCCGCCTTCTTAGTTTTGTTTTTATGAAGAGTAGAGTAAACGCAGCGAACCCAGGTATTACTGGGCAGGAAAAGGTCGTTTTAGAAAATGGACTTGGCTCGCCGTCCTCCGGCGATGAGTCGAAGCTAGCCGAAGAACCATCGTACAAAAAAAGGTTAATTCTTTTCTGGGAATTGAGCTGAATTTAGTGTATAGCTTGATTATATTGGTGGTTATCTCGATGTTGTTAAATCTTGAGATCGTTTGGTGATTTTACAGTCGGAGGGATGTGCAAAGGAGGGTTGTATCAGTGCCGATCGGCGACGTGGACGGATCTAAGAGCAAAGGGGAGACATATCCGCCGTCTGATTCGTGGGCCTGGAGAAAGTACGGCCAAAAGCCCATCAAAGGGTCGCCATATCCAAGGTGCGAATAAATTCTGCTTAAATTGAACAAAGATAAGATTCAGTTGGGTCGCGATTCGCAATTGAATCCCGGCGATCGTTGAACTTCGACTGAGTTAAGCGTCTCGTTGTTCCAGCCGAGAAGTGCAATATAGTGTAAAGGTGGCTAATGCAGTGGTTAGGAACATTGATTAATGAATACTCTCCATGAAAAGCGTGAATAACACGCTCACCAGCCGGCCGCGAGATATTGGATAATAGATTCCGCCTGCCCACGTCATGCAAAAGGACGGAGGCGCGTGGAGGAGACGGCCAAATAAGCGTGTTTTGGTTTTTTGCCTTTGAAATTTCCGTCCCTTAATTACTATAATAATGTGATTTAATTATAATTAACTATGAGTAAAATTGGATTAATATTTTAACAGGGGATACTACCGATGTAGTAGCTCCAAGGGCTGCCCGGCAAAGAAACAAGTAGAGAGAAGCCGTGTGGACCCCACCACTCTCGTCATCACCTACTCTTGCGAGCACAACCACCCCATCCCCACCACCAAATCCCACCACGCCACCTCATCGGAGCCGCCGCAAGAGACACCTGCGGCCACCTCTTCTTCCGGAGACTCCGCTGCGTCCCCTTCCACGTCGGCTGCCGTGCCCCCTTCGTTCTCCGCCCTCGAGCTCGGCGAGGATTCCATGCTGGCCAATAATTCCGGGATCTTCGGATGGATCGATGACGCGTCCTGTGGTAGCGTTCTGGAGGGCCCGGTTTTCGATGGAACCGGTGGTTCTGACGTGGCCGTGGTTTTGTCTATGAGGGAGGAGGACGAGTCATTGTTCGCGGATCTCGAGGAATTGCCCGAGTGTTCGCTGGTTTTCCGGGGAAGATTGGTCCAACCGGATGAGCCGAGCCGGCGGTGTGATTGTAGTTTCGGACCGGTTACCTGCTGCGCCGGCTCAGGATAGAGGATCGAAAGCCTTCTTTTTTTCCCCATCAGAAGAAAGAAGAATCTCATTTTCAAAACTAGCCAAATTCAAATAATCAGAATGAAAAAAAGTCAACTCTCGATTGAAGATGAAGCTCTCTCTTGAAAACTGTTCATAACTCAGTTCATAAATCTTCTTATAAAATCTATCAGAAGATGAAACAACAACCAGTTAACATTCAGTTGGAGCAGCATCCAAACCTCTTAAAAACAGATGAATCTTCTTCGATATTAATCGTCTGGCCTTTCGATGGCAGCGATGATCCACCGCCATTATCGCCAGCTTCGACCACCCTCTTGCTTACAATTCGATATATCTGCGAAAGTACCTCCGTGAAAGCGTTTTCCACATTTGTAGCTTCTAATGCAGAAGTCTCCATGAAGTAAAGAGACTCGGCCTCTGAAAATGACTTTCCATCCTCCCTGGAAACAGCTATAAGATGTCCCAGATCGGATTTGTTACCGATGAGCATCACCACGATGTTGGGGTCCGTGTGAACCCTCAGTTCCTTCAACCATCTGGCTACATTTTCAAAAGTAACGCGTCTCGTCACATCGTAAACTAGCAAGGCACCGACTGCTCCTCGATAGTAGGCGCTCGTAATGGCACGGTATCTGTAAACCAAGACGCATACTTGGGTAAATTAACACAATAGAACAAAAAAAGTTCACAATCTCAGTCACATTGCTACCTTAGAACCATATTTACGATTGTAGTTTGACATTCAAAATGTATGATCGACAAAGGGAATAATATATTTGCGGAATGCACCTATTCGAATTGATGCACTAACAGGGCTTTGTACTAGAAAGATCAAAATTAAGAATTGATATATCTTGGTGAAAAAATAAATGAAAGAATCAAATATTCACTGGCAAGTTGGATACTGTCAATTCTAATTTAAGCAGCGCTGACGAATCAAATATTCGATGACAAGTCAGATACTATGAATTCTAATTTAAGCAGCAGCTGAGGAGATTTCCAATCGCCTACAGAAACGAGTTTCCAGTTTACACTAACATGACAAACCTGTTGCAGCGATAATTTGACTTAGTATCTCCAAGAACATGGTATATAGCCATAAACAAATAAAATGAAAAGGGAAAGGGTAGGAATGAATCTGTCTAAAAAAATTCTGTTTGGTTCCAATACTTGTGGAAGAAAAATATATCACTTTGTATCGATTTACACCTCGAAGTAGAGTGTGTAAATACCGGATGCATAGGTTGAGTCATTCGCTAAACCAGTTTTAGGGGGGCAATCAACCAGGTGCTCCTACCCAACCGGACTAATGAATGCCAACTGGAAGAACTCACTTTCCTATCGTTCAGTAGGAGATCCCTTCTTGTGGCTTGAATCCACAAAAGTCAAAGAGAGAATGATGGTTATCATACTAAAATTACCAAAATGCATATATATTTTTGGGTTACAAATATATGAGGACTTAATTGTTTTCCATCATTTTAACTTCAGCTAGAATAAAAAAACTACTATTCCATTAATATCAATGAAATTTTTAAGATCCCGTATCAAATTCTACTTTTCTGTGGCTGTTATATTCACTGAATTGAAGCTGTCAGATGTTCACACTTATATGCAACAGTGGGTCATTAGATAAATCAATAATTTAAAAGGCCAAATGAGAACAGTTCTGAAGGAGTAATCACTCAGAATAAGAATTCCTTCCGTGGCCCTTGCGCCATTTACGCCTGAGTATAAGATTCCAGAAGAAAATCTCCATATGCAGACACCTACTAATATTAAAGCCTAGTTGCTGTACAGCTAGAGAAGAAACTGATATTACCTTAAACAATATCCATATAAGGTACTTGTACAATTTCATAGAAGCAAAAGTACAGGCCTATATTACTTAAGAAAACAAAATCTCAAGACAAACAGAGGAGCCGATGCTGTAAAAGAATATAAGATCAAATTGCAGAATAAGAAAATAAAAGAGAGAAATAAAAGAAATCGCGAAAATACAAAAAAGGAAGCACACCTTTCCTGGCCAGCAGTGTCCCAAATCTGAGCCTTGATGACCTTGGCATCAATCTTCAAACTCTTGGTAGCGAACTCGACCCCAATAGTGGACTTGGATTCAAGATTAAACTCATTTCGAGTAAACCTCGAAAGCAAGTTCGATTTACCAACACCAGAATCTCCGATCAAAACCAACTTGAACAAATAATCGTATTCGTCTTCAGATTTGTAAGCAGCCATGATCTCGCTTCAGTTCTCGTCGACCGAAAAGGTGGGGAGAGCAGCCAAAAGGAATTAGGGGGTTGGCCAAAATTTTGAATTTCTTAAATCAAAATCCTCGCTTCGTTTGGTTTCTAGAATTATTTGAAAGGGGAAAGGCTCATACGTTGCCAGCTCCACTGTCAACTCACTTTGAAATTCCAATAATCTGTATATTAACAATACAATTATCCTTCTAATCAAGATATTTAAAATGATGAATTATTTTATTTTATAGGAATATATATTTTTTATTATATCTTCTAATCATTTAATTAAAATACATTTAATAAATTATAAATTATAATTTAAATTATTATTTATAATATTATTGCACTAATTATATTATGATGCACTAAAAAATATAATAAAATAATATATAAAGAAAATAAACCTAATATTACTTTTTAAATAATAATATAAAAAGCATAAGACGTTTGCATTTGATAGTCAAATGCGGGTAGATGATAGTCTTTAAATTACAAGGCTATATAGACAAAAAAACATAAGACTTTCTCTAAATACAGGACTATGTTTTGCAAGCATGTTTTCCAACATTATTAACTTACGCTAATCTTTAAAGTATCCGAAGATCATCGGTTAAAGCATGTAAATAAGCTTTATTACAAAATTTATCATCACCCCAAGAATGACTACTCAACAGCACATTTATGTTTGCCCCTATAAATCAATTTGAGTAAACTAAAATAGATGAAAAATTCATCGGAGAGGTGAAGAATGAAAACTCTAGCTACCAATGATCTCTGCAGGAGCACTTTCCGCCTTTGAAATGATGAAATCTACTGGCGTCACGTACGGTAATCTCTCGGCTTTTCACGATCGATATATACTTGATGGCAACATGGCAATCGAGACCCTCGAGTTCTTCATCACTCGAATCGGCACTCGGTCTGGGGTGTTCATCAGAGCAAAAGCAATGGCCAGTTTCTCACTGTGGTGAGCCAAGTTGTATTCTTTGTCTTCATTATCCATATCGTGAAGAACAGAGCCTGTATCAGGCACATAGCCACGTAATTTCAGCTCTGAGGTTAGTTCCTTCAAATACAGATCAATCTTTTCATAATCTTGATTGGATTTATCTCCCATAATAAAGTGATGAACTTTAGTTTTCAATTCTAGCCAGCTTATTCCAGGCTCTTTCTTCAAGTTTTGATCTCTCATCGCTTTTCTCACCTCCGATACATCCTGCCAATTCCTCGCCGAAGCATGGATGTTCGAGAGTAGGACGTAAGAAGCCGAGTCTCGGGGTCAATCTTGAGAACTTCATCGGAGATTCTTCTGGCCATTTCTGTGTTCCTGTCGATTTTACATGCCGATAGTAAAGTTTTCCGTATAACAGCATCGGGGTTGACGGGCATGGATCGGATCATACCCTCGGCCTCTTCCAAGCAACCAGATCGACCAAGGAGATCGACTACACACGTGTAGTGTTGGATTCTTGGATTGAGTCCGTACTTCTTCACCATCAAATCTAAGAACCAGAGCCCTTCCTTCTTCAACCCACAGTGGCAACAAGCATAAAGCAAGCTCAAGAAGGTAATATCATTAGCCTCCATTTCTTCTCTTTCCATTCGTTCGAACAGCTCAATGGCTTCCTCTCCTCTCCCGTGAAATCCATAGGCAGTGATCATAGCGCTCCACAGGACGATATCGGCACCGTCCCTCTCGGAGAAAGCTTTTATAGAATCATCCAAACATCCACATCTCGAATACATGCTTATCAATGAACTAACGATAGCAACTGAACCAGCCCCGGCTTTGATAACCTCTGTGTGAATCTGTTGGCCCTGTCCGAGAGTCGCTAATTCAGAAGACGAGCTAATTACGATGACGAAAGTGATCTTATCTGGTTTAAGACCTGCAAGTTTCATCATATTATACTGATTCAACACCTCTTCTGAATACCCATTTTGAGATTTCCCTGCAATAAGAGTATTCCAAGAAACTACACTGCGAATCTGCATTGATTTTATCACCTTTTCTCCTTCTCCCAAGCTACCAGACTTCATGTACATATGAGCCAAAGAGCTTCCGACTACTAAATTCGACTCGAATCCATGCTTCACAACATAACTATGAATCTGCCTACCAGGTGTAAAGTTCTTAACCCAGCACACCCTCTAAGCACACTTCCTAAAGTGTACTCATCTGCCGAAAACTCCGAATTATGCATTTCTGAAAATAGAAACAAACCCTCTTCGTTAAATTCATCTTGGGTTAATGCCGTGATCATTGCGTTCCACGTAGCTATGTTTCTCTCAGACATTGTGTCAAACAGCTTCTGTGCACTCTCTAAATCTCCAATATTCACATATGCGTTAATCAAAATATTTGAAGACATTATGTTTCTCCTAGGCATGCAATTAAACAAGGCTAATCCAGAGCACGAATCTCCGACTTTGGCGTAAAAATTTCAGAGGTTATTGGAGACGAACCTGTCCAAAGAACACCCAGAAGTAATAACATGAGAATGGAGCTGCTTTCCCAAAAAAATGGAATTGTCCGCTGCGCAAGATTGGAGGAGATTGGAGAAAAGAGCTGGGTTCACCCATATCTCTGAATTGAAAGTCTCGAAGGCTTGTTTTATCCTTCCACTGGCGCAGAGGTTCGTAAATTCCCTAATGGAGTCGGAGACCGTCTTGGACGTGCTAGTGGCGAATAATAGTGAAGTTGACCAGTTTAAAGTGTGAAACAATGGAGAGAAGTTGCGAGATTGAAGCCTAGACATGCCCATACATTTGTTTGTTCTGATCGTATGGTATCATATACCACGAGCGGCACGAATGTTTAAGATCAAGACTACGCCAAATTCTTAGGCCCGAGCGCCTGAGTTTACAGGCTTCGGTTCATCCAAAGTGGATGGCTTGCCGTGGTAAATTCTCACTCCGGGAACGACAATGATGGCAAATTGAAATTTCCGGTATATGATCAAATTAAATTGGAACATTCTATCCATATCATGATACATTTTTGGCAGCTAAGTATGATTGTGGAAAATGAATCAAACAGTAACTGGTGTGGGAATTGTAGGAGGGACACGATTTTCTGCTGGAATTTCAACAAACTCGGAGAGGATTGCCCGGAATTCATCGCCGGTGATAGTCTCCTTCTCGATGAGGACATCCACGATCTGGTCAATGGCCTCCCGGTTGTTTCTTATGTGACCCAAAGCGATTTTGTATGCTTCATCAGATATCCTCTTGACAGCCGAATCAATGTCTTCTGCGAGCTTCTCCGACATGGAGTTCCTGGCCATCATTCTCATTATGATGTCAGCACTCTGAGCACCTGAGTCCATGAGCGACCACGGGCAAATTTCCAACATTCCAAACGTTGTCACCATCTGCAAACAACCATGTAAAGGTCTCTTATTACATCAAAGTTCTCACCAAGCTTTGCTGATTCAGATGTTTCTCTTTACCTGTTTGGCCAAACCGGTAATTTGTTGCAAGTCCAACGGTCGTGACCTCTGGCTCACCAAATATTACTTCCTCTGCAGCTCTCCCGCCAAGTCCACCAACGATTCTGGCAAAAAGTTGCTGCTTTGATATGAGGGTCGGATCGGCAGGAATGAACCGTGTGAGTCCCCGTGCTTGACAGCGTGGAACTAGGGTCACCTTTTGGACTGCATCATGTCCCGGGGTCAATGTCCTGCATTAAAAAGATGATATGACAAGATGTAACTAGAAACTAATCGGTCTAGATGTGTTAGAAATCAAACACAGAACTGAACAAGAAAGTATGAAAATGTCACACCAGGAGAGAATGCACATTTATAAACACTTCAAAACACAAATGTTGCTATTCAAGCTTCCATGAATTTATAGAAAAATTTAAAACTCGAAAGAAAACTTATCATGCGGACCTGTCAGCCAGACTGACAAAAAGTCAGGTTACCAAACTTGAACAAGCCAAAGAGCATGTATCGACTCGACTCAGACACTGATAAGGACACTTTCAGAGTTTTCGATAATCTACAGTTAATTTTACATTAACTGGATTGAGAATGGAACATATTTTATTTCAGTAAACTAGCTAGTAGTACTCTCCCAATTCATTGGAAGGACAATCCATTGAAATCTTTGGTTTAGAGCAAGTTTAGGCAATCAATTTACTAACCCACAAATGGCATGGCCAACTTCATGATAGCCCGCAAGGCTTTTGCTTTTCCCGTCAGCCATCACCATTCCTTCCATTCCCGCTACAATCCGATCAATTGAATCGTCTATCTCTTTGGACGAGATTGCAGTTTTCCCTCGTCGACCAGCCAATATAGCTGCCTCGTTCAAAAGGTTAGCAAGATCTGCTCCACTGAAACCAGGCGTTCTCATGGCAATAACATTGAGAGAAACATCCCCATCAAACTTCTTATTCCCTGCATGAACCTTTAAAATTTCCGTTCTTCCTCGAACATCTGGAACATCAACTGTCACCTGAAATGTAGTCTCTAATTTGTTTACCCCATTAAAAAGGAACATAAATACTTACGCGCTGAATTATATACTCACTTGTCTGTCAAAGCGTCCAGGTCTTAGCAATGCCGAATCCAATATATCTGCCCTGTTAGTGGCTGCAATGACAATAATACCAGTATTACCTTGAACCCGTCCATTTCAGTTAGGAGTTGATTAAGGGTTTGCTCTCGTTCATCATTCCCTCCACCAATACCAGTTTCTCTTTTCCTTCCAACAGCATCGATTTCATCGCCAAAAAACAATGCAAGGGAGCATTCTCCTTGGCTTTCTTGAAAAGATCTCGAACTCGTGATGCACCAACACCGACAAACATCTCAACGAATCCAGAACCCGAGATAGAGAAAAATTGAACCCTAGCTTCTCCAGCTATTGCTTTAACCAGTAGAGTCTTTCCAGTTCCAGGGGGGCCAATTAGAAGAACACCTTTTGGGATTCGAGCTCCGACTGCAGTGAACCTTTCGGGTTTCTTAAGAACTCCACCACCTCCATAAAGTCCTGCTTAGCTTCATCAACTCCAGCAACATCATTAAAAGTCACACCAGTATTCGGTTCCATTTGAAACTTGGCTTTAGATTGACCAAAGGTAAGCGGGAATCCAGGCCCACCCATGCCTCCCGAAGATCGCCTCGATAGTAAGAATAAACCTCCAATTAAAATAAGTGGGAAAGCAAGATTCCCAATCAAGTTGAATAACAGAGAACCAGATTCTTCTTGTGCATTGTGGGCTGCAAAGTCAATGTTCTTCTCCCTGAACTTCTGGAGGAGTTCTTGGCTAAGACCTGGCAATTGTACTCGAACTCTCTGCACTCGATTGCCCAATTCAGGAGAAACTGCTTCCAGAATAGCTATGGTTCCATTCTCAAACAGATCTACTTTTTTGACCCTGTCCTTGTCCAAATACTCTAAAAACCTGGAATAAGACATCCTGGAAGAAGAAACCCCTTGTTCATCAGCATTAGCATTTCCACCCAACAAAGCCGTAGTGCCCACTCCTACATTTCCAAGTAGCAACTTTAGAAAGCCTCTTCTTCCATCTATTGGTCTCTGGTCCAGAGATGCCTTCACAGCAGCTGGTTTAGCGACCTTAGCCGGTGATGGAAGATTTGAATAGGGTGAGAGACGCTGGCAATGGAAATCCTCACTTGGGCTAGTTTTAGTATGGTGGTTAGATAAACCATTTCCTACAAGGCATGCAGACGACGCTGCCATAGCTGAAACCATAAAACATGGAACGATATACTTCAGAATCCAACAAGAGAATGCTACTGCTTAGTTGGGAACATGAAATATCTATGTTAGATTGAAATCCCAAACTTTATTGCATCTAAAACCATGAAATATTCAACTGGTTTTCATCAGTAAAGATTGCCAATTTCCCTTTTTCTGAAAAGAAACCGAGGGCCAACTGCACATATAATCTCGGCGATAGAGTTCGAAGATTCATACAAACAACACTTTTAAATAGAAAAAACTCCACCCAGAAAACCTAACTACACAGAATCAAATCGACCATATTTTCAGCAACTGAGTTCATAATCTGCAGAAGCGAACAGAAACTGATTCAATCCAGCTGATTCGTCGAGAAAAAGAAGCAGACGAAGTATGAACAAGTAGGAAAAGGTCTCACTGAGAGCAAATTCAAAGGAGGAAGGTCACATACCTTAAAACGACGATTTCGCGATGAAAGAAACAAGGGAAATGCTACAAAGAACAAAAATTGAGGTAATGGGTGCACCGTGCACTAAATATCTCGGTTCTGATGTTCGGAAGGGAGGAAGAAGAGGTCCTTAAATCTTTATAGCGTCTTCTACAAAGAGTTTTGGACTCACCAAATCGTTACGTGTCGTTCTATTAGTGGTCCGATTGATCTCATCAAACAAATGTTTTTTTTCATTCATGTGACCATGCAAAACCATGTTTCATTGCAATCCAGGCAATCGAGGGGCTTCTAATGATTGAAAAATTGATTAAAAAAAAGCAGTTTGCGTACGATAAACTGGGCAATCGACCGGAAAGTTGACGACGGTCGGTGGTTTTTGTCCGATTTGGTCGCAGAATGAAAACCTGCAAACTGGGCAATGGCCATGGCTTCTTAACCACGCCGCTATGGAGTGAGAGATTGACCTCCTCTTTTGGCTCGAAATCATCGAGGCAAACTGCGCATCTTTTTCCTTCTCCTTGAGCAGCTGTCAGTAGGGCTGGGCGCGGGTCAATTCGAGTCGGGTCAGGGAAAATCTTGACCTGACCCGAACCCGATAGGAGAAAAAAAGTTGACCCGATAACGACCCGACTCGATAAGGGAAAATCTTGACCCGACTCACTCCTTATCGGGTC
The DNA here is from genome assembly GCA_003255005.1 of Begonia fuchsioides. Taxonomy (NCBI): domain Eukaryota; kingdom Viridiplantae; phylum Streptophyta; class Magnoliopsida; order Cucurbitales; family Begoniaceae; genus Begonia; species Begonia fuchsioides. Next base: position 708,118 of record QAOC01051215.1, on the reverse strand, counting down.
AACGACCGTTAAAAAAAATTCAACATAATCTTCCCTAAACTTTCATCTAATCTCACCTAAAAACAATCAATTCAATATATTTAAATAATCATCCATATTCTAATCAAAATAGATCTACAACTAACTAATCTAATTGTCATCTCAACAATCATAAATCCAACCATTAAATAACAACTTAAAAATTCAGAAAATGTGTAACTGTTTAATCCATAATACATCTCAACTACTCAATAATCATTGGCAATTCTTCGTCTACGGTTAAATCTTGATGTTGAAGATTTGGATTTGCTCCTGTTTGTGACTCGGTGTCAATGTCAGGCTGTTCAAAACTAGCCTCAATTTCTGGAAAAGAAACATATAGAAATTGGAAGACATTTTAGAATCAATGAAAATTAATAAATTGACTTATGACATTAAAATCAATGTACCTTCATCAATTGTGCCATAATCTTCAACTGGGTCCAATATAGTTGGAAGTTTGGACCGGAGCCAATTCTGAGTGCATATTAGCGCTTCTACTGTTTTTGGTAAAAGAGAGGTTCGGAACGCATCAACAACCCGACCCCCGCAACTAAAAGCGGACTCCGACGGGACAGTAGAAATGGGCGTGATCAGCACATCCTTCGCTATTTGACTCAGAATTGGATATCTATGACAATTCAGCTTCCACCAAGCTAGAATATTAAAATCTTCCATGAAGGCTTCACATTTGTCGGCTAAATACTCCTCAATTTCTGACCTGCTACCAATTGTCTCGTAATTGGGAGTTGTTTTGTAAAGTGAAGAGAATAGCTTATCAATCGTAGGAAGTGGTTGCCGTTCTACATTGTCTGCTGCTAGTGCTGGATCCTCGCCTTTGTACTCTGAATATAGGCGTCGGAGAACGTTCTCCACATTTGTTGTCAAATCGTCACTGTGTTCTTCACCAAACAAAATGGACATACAATGTCTAAGCATCGTCCGTTTGCACATCGGATCCAATAAAACAGCAACAAACGTGAGAGCATTCATCCTAGCAAAGTCGCCCCAATACTTGCAAAATTTTGTTTGCATGCCGAGAGCCATGGTCTTCAACAATGAATCATCACGTGCTGCATACTCGTCGATGGTTAACTTCAACTTGCACACTTCACGAATGTACAAATTCGCAGTCACGTGATTAGAGGCGGAAACTTTCAATGTTGCATCATAGAAAGCCTTCAAAAACTTACAAAAGTCACGAATTTTTGCCCAATCATCCTCGGTCGGGGCCCCTCCTTCCTCGTTGAAGTTGCAGAAATACTGGACATCAATCTCTCCAAGTTTCTCAAAGGCTTTATCATACTTTTCTGCATTATCTAACATCAGAAAAGTGGAGTTCCATCGAGTTGGGGTATCAAGTGTAACATTACCCCTAAAGTTGATCTTCATCATTTCGATGCACGTCTTGAACTGCTGCAATCGACCAGGTGACGATTTAACATATTTAACCGCTTTTTGAACCCTCTTAATGGCAGGTTGATGCTCTTTGAGGCCATCATTCACAATTAAATTGATTATATGGGCAAAGCATCTTATGTGAATGACGTCTCCGTCCAAAACCAACCCTTGCCACTGCCGCAAACTCCTCACCAAATATGAAATGGCCGTGTCATTTGAGGATGCATTATCCACTGTGATCGTCAAGATTTGCTGAATCCCCCACTCGTGGAGACACGTCTCAAGTAGCTTTCCAATTGTATCGCCTCTATGATTGTCAATCTGGCAAAAATTCAAAATTCTTTTGTGCAAATTCCAACTGCTGTCAATAAAGTGTCCAGTTAAAACCATATAATTCTTTGTTTGACTGGATGTCCAACAATCAGTGGTCAGACAAACTCTTTGCTTAGTTTGTTCGAAGAAGGCTTTCAATTTCTTCTTCTCCTTCAGGTATAAAACCTCGATATCTCTTGAAACTGTCCTCCGAGAAGGCACAATAAATGTCGGCTGAAAGTACGTGAATGCTTCCTTGAAGCTATCTGATTCTACTAGCCTCAGCGATAGCTCCTCCTTAACTAATAATTTCACAATTACTTCACGCCCACCTTCTTGAGTAAATGAAGAAGTGGAAGAACTTTCTGCTTCTTTCTTCGCTGTAAATGATGATATCTTTTTTTGTCTCGCATCCTGTGTTGCCACATATTTTTTGCATTTCAACAAATGTCTCTGCATATTTGTCGTATCATTCTTCCTTGGATGACAACCATATACTGCACCACAATACTTGCATGATGACGTTGGATTATCTGTATTTGCATCTTCATTCTGGACGAAATGTTCCCAAACATCTGACCTCAAAGCTCTTTTCCTTGTCGGAACATTGGTATTGGTAGCAGTGCTCGACGTACTTGTCATCCTACAAAACAACTACCATTTCCCACAAATTACAGCAAAGACCAGCAAAAATTCACACATTAATTCTAATTGAAAATGTCTCGTATGCAAGAGATAGCGACATAGAGAGAATTAAAATGAAGCAACCCACAAATAGAAAATATATAAAAGATTATGATTTGTAAGAAATTAGAGAAATAACTATTAAAATTTTCCATGTCGTGCTCTGAATTCGGGAAACTCTGTCAAAGTATGCCTAGCAATTTTAATAAACAGAAATCATAAACATTATTAGAAAAAATTTCTAAATGGTATCCTCTTCTGTTTGGATTCCTGTGTTGCCAAATATTTACTACACTTTAACAAATGTCTTTGCATATTTAAAGTACCACACTTTCTTCTATCGCATCCATACGATGAACCACAATATTTGCACGATGCCGTAGGGTTACTCGTATCGTTATCTTCATTCTTGACGAAATGTTCCCAAACATCAGACCTTAAAGCTCTTTTCTTTAAAATATTGCTCGTCATCCTGCAAAGCAATTGTTGAAGGCAGACCAATCTGTACTTGTCTCTATGTTAAAGAAGGCCTGTATAATTTGAAAGAAATGATAGGAGATTCCAACTTTTCTTTTATCCTTTTCTTCCTCATCGTAATTCATAAAGTAAACACTCAATTTAAGAGAGACTATTTGCTACAGAAAACCCAAAAAAAAAGAAGCAAAATCACCCGATCAATCATACACCAATCTGAGCATTTTGAAAACCTCGTACTCACAAAACCATTAGAAGTCACCGATTATAAATTTATTTCAGACTTTCAGTGAATTTAATTCCTGAGTAGTAGCAGCGAAGAACCCAGACAGTTATAGTAGGACGCACTAGTACAGAGCAGAGGAAAAAAAAAGATTACCGCAAGAAAGAAGTATCAAAGTAAAGGAAAAAAAAAACAAAAAGCCAATAGAGAAGCAGAGTGAGACAAGAGAACAAGTAGGTTGAGAGACGTACCGAACAGTTAGCAACAGAGTAGAAGGTGGAGGAAGCGGAACCTTAGAAGCAGTGGAGAATCAGGTCGGAGGTCGTGCGACTGCGAAACAGCTTTGCCCATTTTTCAGTAGGTACAAGCGGGTCAAGCGGGTCAGCCAAAACAGACCCGCTAACGACCTACAAACCTTCAATTTTTTACAAGATTTAACCCGTGACCCGACCCGTTGACTTGCAGATCGGGTTAGACCCGCGGGTAGGGGCGGGTTTGCCCACCCCAAGCTGTCAGGAACTGAGCTTTATCGTCTTATGGACCGGGGTTGTAACCTCTTTCTTCAGCTTCTTCAACGTCCTTTCTTGCTCTTCGCGTGATAATTTCGAGTCTTCATGGAATTGAGTCGTTGGAGAGGGGAGAGCCCATTTCTGATCTTCCATCGTTGAGAGATAATCTAGGGTTTTGCCGTAAACCGTGAATCTAGGGTCTTCTACACTGGTAAACTGAAAAAGGGTGAGGGTGGAATTACAGACCATTCATTTGAAGAAGCTGGCCATTATTGTATCATCTGTTCGCCGCCATGGATTCAGCTGCGGAGGTCCTCCGGCAAACTGAAAAGGGTAAGAAGGTGGAATTACAGTGGAGTTATGAGAGAATCGAGCCTCGTTGATCAGCACTATCTCTTGCCAGCATTAGAGTAAAATAGCTCGTGCTCAATTTGTAAAGGACTCTCTCTCTGTTTCTACCTCATTCCATGCTTTTGGTGGAGGTCTTTATAGATGATATACTGTGCCTGCGTAGAGAGAGAAAGAGTCAGAGAGAGAGAGCCTCAGAGGAATCATCTTCTCTAAAACTTTTCATCTCATACCTTGTACTCTGTGTATGATTCAAATCATCTGTGCAGATAGATCTAGAATCTCTGGTTTTCAAGAAAGGTTCCAAAAAAACTTAATCCTTGCTTTCTTAAACTTTTGTATGGCATCCAACAAAGCATATCATCGTCAAACATCATTTCAGTTTCTTATTTAAAATAAAAATAAGAAATTCATTGGGTTACAACTCAAATTCCATTATATAATGTTTTCAAGTAGTGTACATCGACCTCATACATGATACAACAACACAACAGTCTAACTCACCACCACTAAAGCCTGCTCCTTCTTTACTTCTGCTTCTACTAGTGCTTTTTGCTCATCAGTTGCTACCTCTCCTCCTGTGTGCGGCGCAATGTTTTGTTGGTGATAACGATGTATGACTAGTGATATGAATGCTGGAAAAGAAGATGTACATTATTTTCCACGAAAGTGATCGAAAATAAGGAATGTTTTTCGGGTATTGTTCATAATAGGATTTGCATATTCCTCTATTTTCATCATGTTTACCACACATCACCACATTCTACCTGTGAAAAGACGAGTTTTTAATGTTGAGAGGTTCCAAAATGCAGTAACTACTAATGCTATAACAATCTTCTTGTGCGAGCAAGCTCCCCATGCCTCCAACAGCCGACATTTAATCCTGTCGACTGCATTATGAAAAAAAATGTCCTTAGCAAATAATTATTAGTTGATGGAGAGAAGAATGACTAAAACAGTTCAATCACTTTAACTGAACTTCATTTACTTACCTTTTTTGCCAATCTGAGTCTGGTAGCACGAATATAGTTTTGGCACAGTGAAGATTAGGAAATATCCTGTAAAATCAGCGAAGAATATTGTTGCTTTGATAACAGAAGATTATGCACTGGTAAAAAGGAGAATACTTATTCTTACCAGTTACACAGAGCCTCCATAATGTGATTAAACGCCCGTACTCAACCCCCAGAAGGAGGAATGGAGCTAACTACAAGCCGATAAAGAGAAAAGGTCATTAGGCAACAAATTACCTTCATTGTTTGAGGCATGGAAAGTGAAATAGTCCGATTACCTTCAAGGTTGTACATGGTTGTCCAGAGAAAAGCACTCTTAACTTGGAAATTGCTAGGTTTGCAGCAGGAAGAAATAGCTTCAATGCTTGCAAAATGTCATCTTCTTTAAGCGTGAGTTTCTGCCTTTTTTCGATTTTATTTCTGTAGAACACCAACTCAGTTCTTGTTTACCGAGATAGCAAGACCTAGATACCTAAGTTTAGAACTTCGGAAGGTACCTTTGACTAAATGTGTTTGAGAAAAATGATGCTCCCAGAACCAAAAGTCCTATTTGGGAAATTGCCGAAAAGATGCTGAAACCATGATTTTGATGACTTATGTTAGACAGTTGATAATAATAGTATATAGGAAAGGGAGATAGATAACCAACCTGAAGGATATCCCACCAGCGAAGCAAGATGAAAGGAAAAACAGACATCCAAACCCAAACCATAGAGTTGACTTCGCCACATCTTTCCACATGATCAGGTCGGTTATAAGCTCACCTACTTGATCTATATTATCTCGATAAACCATATCATATTCTGTGCCCACAAAAGAGAGAAGATATTTGAGATGAGACTGGCTAAAGATTGGGAAACGAAATTGACAAACGACCTCATGTTTATGCAATCTGAAGTTCGCAAAGAATAAATTTAACAGCTTATAGTTACAAGGGCCACATCAAAACAAATCATTAGGCATCTAATCAAAAGATGCTAATATATAAATCAAAGAACTTACTTGGCGAAGTGGTAGAAGATGGTAAAGTGACAGAAGGAACCAAACTTAGTTTGTCCTTATTCGACCTCAAAATGTGCCTTACTTTTCTTGGCTTTTCAATCTCATCCTCCGGACAGCAATCTCTTTCATCCTTAGTCTCCAACTCCGACCGTCTCCTCGACCTCCGCATCCCCTTCGGCGAGGCACAACCAAACAATCCAGGAGCGGATCCTTTGGTTTTCCGCCGCCTTCGTGACCTAGCTAGCTCCATAAGCTCATCAGCCATTTCGACCCGATCAGAAGCATGAGTCCTTGATCTCCTTAGAGGAGAGGGAGAACGAAGAAGGAGATCTTGAAGAGGACGCGAATCAGAAGACCTTAGAGTAAGAGTAGAAGATGATCCCCTTTTCTTGGGCGAGGAGGACATCAAATCAACAGTGAGGCGTGGGACTTCCTCGCCCTCATAATCGCCCATCCGAGCAAGGCGGGAGGCCGATTTGGTCTGAGAGTGGGAATGGGATCGACGAGGAGGAGGCGTAGTGACTGAATCCATGAACGATCGATTTACAGTGACAGATTTCGCAGTCTCCGGTGTTTTTGATAGTGAAAAAGGAGAAGGTAATCTTAGCCAGCCGTTGAAGAAATTTGAATTTAAGATGGTGCGAAAGAGCCAACAATAACGGTAACAATCGAAGCACGAAGGACGATGAGCATGAGAGGGTTGATCCAATCCGGCCCCACTTTGAAAATTTGCTCGGGTAAAAAAAATTTATATAACAATTAATTAAATATAATAATATCCAAATTAATTTAAGTTATACACAACAGTTAATACAAGAACATATAATATCAAACAAAAATATAAATTAAAAATATCATAAAATTGTAATAGTTATTAACTTTAACACGAAAAAAAATTAAATACATATTTATCGTAATTATTCATCGTATCGTTAACCGTCATTTTCAATTAATAGTGAACACAGTTTAGTCTTGGACCGTTCTTAAAAAAAAGTAAAATTAGATTAATATATTTTAATTTTAAATTATTATGACCATGACGATACATGTCTAAGACCAACAAGAACAACTAAATGATTAGGGCTGGACAACCCGAATCAGACCTTAAGGTCTGACCCGAAACCGTAAGGTTCGGGCCGGGTACGAGTAGGATAACATGTAAAAATATAAATTTCGGGTTCGGGTAAACAAGTAGGGAGTCCGGGTACCGGGAATTATAAAAATACCTAATACTCGTGTTTAATACATGTAGTCCAGCCCTCCAAGAATCAATTTTACGATTTTTTCAATGATATTTTTTTTTTTATCAAAACCCATAAATACACGGAATCGTACCTGGAATACCTGAAATACCCAGATCCGGTTAAGCAACATTTCAGAAAGGTTTAAATTTCGAGTAGATCTGAGTTTTGGGTACTGCTTCATACCCGATACCTGAATGGACAAAGTATTTTTTTTAAAATACTAAGTCCGTTAACCGTTTGCCGACCCCTACAAATGAGTATGATTCAGACCAATCTATAAGTTCAAGTCAGCTTTGTCTATCCCTAGTTCGTATCAATCGTCTTTGAATAATAGAAATCATGTAACCTGTTTTAGGAGTTTTGATACAGTATAAACCCAATCGAATCCATGATAAATCGTTTATCATTAGTATTTCTTATTCATTTAGAAAATAATAGCTGTTATCATATTTATTATTCAATTAGTATTCGTGATTATAATTTATTTAAATTAATATTAAGTTTACATTATTTTCGTATATTCTAAATTTCTAATAATACACACTTCACCAAAATCAAAACCAACCTGAAATCCATACGAAATCAAATGTACCAATTGAGAACAAAACACTAAATTCTATTCATTTTGGTTTCGGTTGCAGTTTTCTTCACTCAAAACCAAACCAACTTTGGTTACAAATTCAATCGATATAAAACCGAACCGGACCAACTAAGAACACTCTCAAATGATTTGGTCTCGGTAGAAAATTCATCTGGTCATACATCTCTTTTGTAAAAAATAAAGATTTTCCAAATTTGAAAATCTTAATATAATTGGGTCAAATAATTAAAATAAAAGTGAGATAATTACTAGGGACAAATTTAATCAAATTAAAATAAAATTGAGATCGATACAACTTGTATCTCTTGTAAGTTTGTAACGATTCCTTATGGTCGATGTGCAAAGTGTCGACCGCAAATACAAGGTGTTGACCGCTTTTTGCAAAATTTCGACCGCAAATACAAGGTGTCGACCATCTTTTGCAAGATGTCGACCGTATTTTGTAGACATTGGGTTTTTCTGTTTGGTTTGAGTTTTCGAACAAAATCTGAAAACCAAATCGAACCAAAATAGCCACAACTGAAGCCGACTTAAAACTGATTATTTGAACCAAAGTCCAACCCAAACCCGAACCAAATCGTTTGAGTTGGTTTGAATTTTTGAGTTGGTTCGGGCTGACAATACAAAGGGAAATTAAAATGGCATTAACGTAATTACCAATATAATCGCAATCCGATCAATGTCTAGTCAACTAACGCGAACGGTCAGAGATCCTACAGCCCATATTTTTCATCTGAAGGAGCTGCGCGGGGATTATTACCACCCAAGTCGCGAGGACGACGAAGAATGGGGATAACCGAAGGTCTTGGAGTTTTTTAATTCACCTGATTACTTTTCTCTGTATGCGATTTTTCTTTTTCTGACATTATTCTCTGTGAATTCGAAACATGGTTCCTAGAATTTTGATTGAAGTTTCGTTTCATCAAAAGAGGCCTTTGTTATTACCTTAATCAGTTTCTGGATTTCGGCATCCTGTTTGAGCTGTTGCTTGATTCTATGCGATAAGTGGTTTTGAAAGGTTGGAAATGTTATTTGGTCTCTTGGGGTTGAATTCTTGACATTGAAATGATTCCTTTTTCGTGTTCCTGAGCAGAATGTTTGAACTTATACTGGGTTGTTAACGTGTGCCTTTTGCAGTTTTTAAGGGCTTAACATAGTGAGACTTGGATTCACAAAAGTATCTGCTTATTAAATTTTTCAATGTCATTAATTAGGATGCTTGGTGCAGAAAACTCAATTCCAGAATATTTTATATCTTTTACAATAAGTTAGTGAATACAGACTAGTCATTGATGGTTAAGGCTTATAACCGGGGGTTTGATCATGTAAGCGTTGGCTTACAATGTTCTCAACTTTTGTTTAAGAGCATATTTCTAGCATGCTTAAAATTTGGTGGTTGTGCATCAACAGAAATAATCTTTCAATATGGGCGAGTGGCACCATTCTCATTGTTAAACGATGTAAAGTATTTTTTAATTTTAAGTTTGTTAAAATCAGCTATTCAGTTTGGATTCCTTTTTATAATTGATGTGGTATTAATGCTCAGATTTTCAACTTGTTGCCTGGATGGATTAAGGTTAGAACGTATTTATTGAGGATAGCTTAATACGGCGATAAATAATGTTATATCTTTACTAAAAGAGAATGCTATATTTTGGCTTGTAATGGTCATTCTGCCTTCTTTCTGACTTTATGGACGAGACCATAGAATGTTTTCTCTTCCCAAGCAAAAAGAGTAAAAATAATTTTCTCTCATTATTTGAACTTTGTGAATGAGGTGTTGAAAGACGTGATGTATGATGTCACAGAATATCAATTTATGTTTAATGTTTCATGGTCCAGATTGGTGTCGTCAAGGAATATGGTTTGAAACTGATTTGAATATTGCAGTCATTTTTTTTGTAAAATTTTCAGGGTATGAAGCTTGGACATCATTTGTGGTGCAGAGGTTCTAGATACTATTTAGCAGTGTAGTGTGCCGTGAACCTGAAAAGAAAAGTCAAAGAAATGAAGCGTTTTGTGTATATCAACGAAGATGAATTATCACCTAATCCTTTCTGTGATAATCGGATATCAAATAGGAAATATACTTTGATGAATTTCCTCCCAAAAAATTTATGGGAACAGTTCAGGTAATTTTTTTCTTGGAACTGTTTTTTTTTTTCATAAAGAGTGAAACTAAGTTAATCAATGTTTTCTTCTTTATTCCTTAACTTTTTTGTGAAAACTTTGGATCATTCAAAGTCCTTTCCTCTTTCTGTTCTCTTACAAATTATTTATTTTTTTCCTCTTTTTGTTCTCTTACCAATTATTTATTTTTTCTTTCAGCCGCTTCATGAATCAATATTTTTTGTTGATTGCTTGCCTTCAGCTATGGCCACTTATTACTCCAGTGAATCCTGCCAGTACATGGGGCCCACTTATTTTTATTTTTGCAGTATCTGCGACAAAAGAGGCTTGGGATGACTACAATAGATATTTATCTGATAAGAAAGCAAATGAGAAAAACGTTTGGGTCGTCAAGAATGGTACCAAAAAAATCGTATGTGAACACCTTCCTCCTGACTATATCTCCTAATTTACATGCCGAAAAACCTTAACAATCGATATTGTGCCAGTGGCTGGTGTCAATTACAGTTCTTTGATCTTATGTGTCAATTATATATACTCGATTGGATGCAACTATCTTATTTTTTTCTTATAAATGGTGTTCAAAGAGAGAAAATAAGGAATCACAGCTAAATCTAGTTGCAGTCATCCTTTCTATCCCTTTGTGCAGTTGAAATTGGCTTATTGCACAGCCTTGAACTTCTTTTAGCTGACATCGTACTCTTTTAAATTGAGACCATCTAGATGAGTAAAAGGGAAATTCAGAAATCGTGTCTCTATATTACATTTTTGGCATAAAGTTTCTCTCTTTAGACTATAGTTTACCAAGGTTGGAGTCCTCTGAATCATTAAAATATTTTTTAGATCCCTAAAAATAAAAACTTAATTGCTATTGAATAGAGATTTCTCAATAAATAATTATGGTTTTATTTGTTTGTCTTGAACGTATTATTTTGATTCTTTGATGGTATGTGGAATCTTTCTAAGTATCTCTTTTTGCCAGAATGTCTTTTATTATTTTCGTTCATGCACTTGTAGATCCAAGCTCAGGATGTCTGTGTTGGTAATATAGTTTGGCTCCGAGAGAATGATGAAGTGCCATGTGATCTTGTATTGATTGGCACCTCTGATCCCCAAGGTCTTTGTTACATAGAGGTAAATACAAAATCTTATATCTTTCAAATTTCTATGTTATTGATTATTTGAACAATTTCCATACTGATTTTTTCTAAATTAGAGTGGAGACATAGTTTATTAATACTTGTCTGGGATGAGAATTCATGCTAGTGAATTCGCATTATAGTTGAAGATCATCTTATTCTACATTGAATCCAGAATAATTTAGTTTTCCAACTTCAACTAAGCTTAACTGGAATGCAAAATGTACAGCTAATTAGTTGTATTTGTGCTTTATGATTTCTTATGTCTTGATTTACTAGTAAAAAGTCAAAGCTTTTACTTGATTTCTAAAGATATAAAATCTTGAGCTATTGATCAGTGGATTCAAAAGTTGCACCGGATAGGAAGAATATGATTAAAGGATAAAAAGACAAATTTCATTTTCATGAAAAAACAGAAAGATATTGTCATTATTATTTTGCTGTCTAATGCATTAACTAGGAGGGAAATGACTCTTTTGATCCCTAAAAGAAATTTTTCCTTTCGTTCATGGGGTTCTAACATAGATCGAACAGAAAAGTGTGGTCATAGTGAAAAACTTCCAATCCGGTCCGCATATGGAAGGAGTCAGAAGAGAAATGAAACTGATCAAATATTTAATTTATTTACTTCACTATTTTTATTTAGGAGTTATTTTGGGTATCTTAATTTTTTGGTCTATATTTTGATGGTTGAATGTTCTAAAGAAGTGTGAGGAAATAGGAGAGCATTATGCATTTTGATTCCTTTCATGGGAGAGTTTACAAATATGTCGAATATTCTATAGTTGTTTTCTTTATCAATATCAATTTTTTTCTGTTGATCCAAGGAGTACCTATCACTTAATCAAGTGGATGAAAACCGTTCATTTCTAACAATAATTTCTTTCTTACTATTCAAATGAGCTGTCAACTACACTCGTCTCTCAGTGAGTGGACTAAAAAAATGAAGGATCCTTCTGGTCACAGAAAACTTTTTTTAAATATTTTTTATCTTCCCTATCTTCTTGAACCTTATAATGGAACATGTCGCAGACATCGGCTCTTGATGGAGAAACTGATCTAAAGACTAGGGCCATACCTTCTGCTTACATGGGAATGGATTTTGGATTATTGCACAAAATCAAGGTAAACTTTCTTATAATTCAAATTTTATAAACTTTGGAAGGAGGAAACATACATATTTTGAAGGAAGATAGGAAGTGGGTAGATTTATTTGCAACTCTCCCGTTAATTAACACATGCTCAATGTCAATGTTTTACCAGGGTGTTATTGAGTGTCCTAATCCGGATAAGGATATCATGAGATTCGATGCGAATGTACGCTTGTTTCCTCCTTTCATTGACAATGATTTGTGTCCTTTAACCATTAATAACACGATACTTCAATCGTGTTATTTGCGGAACACGGAGTGGGCATGCGGAGTTGCTGTCTACACAGGCAAGTTAATCATATATGATGATGATAAAGGCTTGGCCCTTGCAAGAATTGTCTTGTATATTGTTTTTCTGACAGTTGATGATGTCGATTGTAAAATATAGTTCTTTTCCATATATTTAGTTTTTAGGCCTTTTAGTTTGGATTTGACTTTATATGTTGCACAAACGATTGATACTCTTAATGGAAAATAAGACAAAAGGCCTGATTGCTCTTGTTTGAATGGATTATATTAGTTATGAGATTAGTTAATTTTATGTACAGTTCTTGGCCACCCGTTCCATTTGATTTTTTTAGTATTTCATTGTTTGCAATGACCCTGTCCATTTTCTGTAAATTATGTGTGAAGGCAATGATGTATTTTGCATCAAGGCAAAATTATATGCATCCAAAATAATTGAAAGATCTCTGCATACTTGAGCTCATGAAAATTAGCACTATGTTGATTCCACTTTCTTTTATTGTCTACTGATACTTCTCACTATTTTTTCATATAACTGATATCTGCAGGCAATGAAACCAAGCTAGGTATGAGCAGGGCTGTACCTGAACCAAAGCTTACAGCTACGGATGCCATGATTGACAAGTTAACTGGAGCTATATTTGTTTTTCAAATTGTTGTTGTTATTGTCCTGGGTATAGCTGGTAATGTATGGAAGGATACTGAAGCACGAAAGGTTCGTAACTATTTGCATTTCTATTGCTTATTTGTGATAGGACAGTTGAGCATACCATAGTTTCTGTTTTCTTTGTAGCAATGGTATGTTCTATATCCCCAAGAAGGTCCGTGGTATGAGCTGCTGGTTATCCCTCTACGATTTGAGCTTCTCTGTTCCATCATGATTCCCATATCAATCAAGGTATTTCTGGTGTTTTTTTTTTCTCAGCTTTCTTAGGGAAGTGAATTTGTATCAACAAATGCAGTTACTATAAATTTTGTTGAAATTGTACTGGTATGGCCATGATCAGTGACAAACACTTGCCATATTGATATTTCTTTAGAGGTAGAGAACTTTAAAAGGTAATAGTTTTCTGTTTCATTAAATTTAGATTGTTGGTTTTGTATCCAATGATGGATCCAACAACAGTTTAAAGCTGTATTCTTTTCAATAAAGTTTGAATTTGATTATTATTTTTTAATTGAAAGCTTCTCAACTGATACTCACATACTATTCAATTGGTTTGAAATGATATTTTAAATTTTCATTATTTCTAGCTAGTTGTTGTATAATTATTTTTCTAATAAATCTTAACCAACGGTTACACTCAGAAAGCCATTCCAAACATGTGAACATCGGATCCTGATTTCCTATAGGTATCACTCGATCTTGTGAAGAGTTTATATGCGAAGTTTATTGATTGGGATAATGAGATGGTTGATCAAGAAACTTGTACTCCATCCAATGCTACAAAGTAAGTTGAATAGTTTAAGACAATTTAAATAGTTTCTTATGGATTGAACTTCAGTTAAAGTTGACTATGAATTGATCTTTGAGAGGTGAATGTAATTTGTGGCAGTACAGCAATAAGTGAAGACCTGGGGCAAGTTGAGTACATTTTGACAGACAAGACAGGCACCCTTACTGATAATAAAATGATATTTAGAAGATGTTGCATTGCTGGAATTCCCTACGGAAATGAAAGCGGTGATGCGTTGAAAGGTTGGTTAATTGTTTTATTTACTGGCACTCTTCCTCTGATTTCTAAGTTGGTTCATTACTTTGTTTAATGTCACTCTCCCTTGTTGCATTGCCTTTTACCCTCCTAAAATGGACCGGGAAATGAAATTTTAACATTCTGTTGAATATACAGGGTTAAACCTTTGTGTCGTGAGATAAAATTTCGAGTTAATGATGGACTGGGATTTTGTTTTAGATTATTAACTGAAAATTGAAAACTCTTGTACAAGGAGGGAAAATAAGGTTTTTGAACCTTGATGATCTGGATTTGTAGAAAATCACTTAAAGCATCAGCAATGACAATTCTTAGGGTGCAAATTGCCAATTTGTTGATTCTATTTCTAATTCATTTAAGCTGTCAGTACACATTTTTCTGTTTTTTCTAACCCTAATTTGGTTGCCCTCTTTCACATGTGCAATGTATGAGCTACTTTTGTTGATTTTACTTTATGTATATGCAGTCCCTTCATCAAAAACCATGAGTTTCTATTTTAAATCTCAACTGTCATCTTCGGAATGTGGAGCTTCGTCAAAACTTGCTGATTCATGTGATGTCCATTTCTCATGATCTGTAATTTAAATTACTAGGTGAATGGACTCTAATAATGTTTTGGGTAAATGTCAATATGGACCCCAAAGTTTGAGGGTCTAGGCCACGAATATCCAATACTATTTTTTTGGGGGCTCAACACCTCAGTTAACACTACGTTTACACTCAGTTAAGACTCTGTTTCCTTATGCTTGTTTATGTGCTTCTTTCCACGAACTTGTTTGTGTCTAGTCAAATGGGAGGCTGACTCCTCATAGGCCAAAGGGATGGTAACCTTAATCTAGGAAGGCACAACATGAAATTTTTAAGCTTCAATTTGCTAGTATTCTCACTGTTTTATGGCTCTTAACTCACAAAATTTAACGACCACACTAGAAAAAGTACTGATACCTCATGTTTGCTTCCTTACCAAAGTTGAGTCCCACATAAACCATCATAAAGGAATCAAATGGAAAAAAAGTTTCGAAGATCTGCTTGTTGTAGACATTGAAATAGATTTTGAAAGGTACAAGAGCTCCATCTTGCAGAACAAATTGGAACCCCATGCTTCTAGCAAAGCTCGATGAACATCAATGAAATGTGCATTAGGAAGAGTAATTTAAAAAGAATTTTATTGGTAATTTCTATTTTGAATTAAAGGTAGTTTTTTAGTTTGAATTAAGTAATAGTGAATATGGGAATGATTAAAATACAGTGTTTGGAAAGGGGGACATTGGATTTTATAATCTCTGTGAAGAGAGATAACAGACCTCGAGTTCTGCTAACTATTTGTATTTCCTGCTTTATTAATTATAAGTGTTGCGGGAAATATTGTGGCAATTTCTATCAAGGTGGTGATCAATATTCTATGTAACTTTGAGGTGGTGTGCGCCATAGTATGGGAATAAGTGATAAGAGAAGACAAAGAGAGTCGAGGAAGGAGAGAAGGAGAAGATGCTCTATATTAAAATACAGAGAAGGCAAGAGAGACTTAAGATGATGCAAAGTCCATGTTAATGGAAGGTGTTCTATGTAACTTTTGAGGTGTTGTGCACCATATTATAGGGTATTTAATTGTGTGGACCTTCAAATTTTGGGGTCTATATTGACAGTTACCCTAATATTTGTTTTTTTGATCTGCTTAGTTTTGCATATTTTCTTTGTCACATTGAGTTTCTACTTTAAGTTGCAATATTTAGTTTTGATTATTTTGCTGTTTATGCAGATCATGCATTGCTAAATGCCGTTGCTAATGGCTCTCCTGATGTTGTACGTTTTCTCACAGTCATGGCCATATGCAATACAGTCATACCTACGCTAAGGTGATCTACCGACATTTATCTATTATTATTTAGAAGGCAAGATGCATACAGAATTTTGACACATCAGCAGCCTGAATTTACCGCATAATCTTAAAATAATCTTCACTTTGTCTCTTCTGTTTAACAGCAAAACTGGAGATATTGTGTACAAGGCACAATCACAGGATGAGGATGCTCTTGTACGTGCTGCTGCTAACTTGCATATGGTTTTTGTTGCTAGAAAGACAAATATTCTTGGTAAGACTCAAATTTTTCGTATGAAGTTTATAATCCCTAACCACATTGTTTTAAAAAAATTTCTTTTGCAAATGTGTGGATGCAGAGATCAAATTCAATGGCTCAGTTATTCAGTATGAAATCCTAGAAACTCTGGAGTTCACATCTGACAGGAAAAGAATGTCAGTAGTGGTGAAAGATTGTAGGAGTGGAAAGATTGTCCTCCTATCAAAAGGAGCAGATGAAGCAATTCTTCCTAATTCATACCCTGGTAAATTTTTCTCATGAGATGAAGAAGATTAGCAATTCAAAGATTTTAGTTTTATGTCACAGCTATCTCTCCTCCACTTTTTTATGCCTTTTGTCTTCATCGTGACAAAGAAATTTTTCATATTGAAGGAGATTGTGACCTGCTTTTTCCTCCATCAGAAATGCATCATGCTTTTCTCTCTTATGGAAAACCTTCGTGCCTGATAGTAATAGCATAACTTGTAGTAAAATCGACAAAAAGAGTTTAAACTGTTGAACACTTGTACTTATAAACACGGAAAAGTAGAGAACTTTTTTGCATATTGTTTGGGTATTGTAGTTGCATGCTTTTGTCTGCACTATTTCTTTTTCTGCATCTTGTACATCTCTAATATGGATCAAGATGGGGGAAGAGGAAAACACTCTCTCAGGTCAAATGTGCTAGCCGAGAAGAGAATGAAATAAAAGAAGGGATGTTCTCATGGGTGGTTCTCAAGCTGCATAGAGTGCTAAAGGTTGGGATTTTGAGGGTTTGAATATGGATGAGTAGTTAGAATGAAACTGCACTAGACAATTGTTTATTTGAAGCAGCTTTGCACTAGACAATTGTTTATCAAGTACCTCTTCGCTTTAATAGTGAGAATGAAACTGCAACTATGTGATATGTGCATGGGGGTCGTATCAATATGCTAGTATAAATGAAATTTGACGACCATGAATCAACTGTAGGTCAGCAAACAAGAACCTTTGTTGAAGTTGTGGAGCAATATGCTCAATTGGGTCTCCGCACGCTATGTTTGGCCTGGCGTGAATTGAAGGAAGAAGAATATCAAGAATGGTCTATAATGTTCAAGGACGCTAGCAGCACACTTGTTGATAGGGAGGTAATTGGGACATCTGAATAATCTTGGAATGTTTTACAGTTAAGATCTTTAAACAGTTAAATTATTTGCATCTCATTACACAGTGGAGACTAGCTGAGGTCTGCCAAAGATTAGAGCGTAATTTGGAAATCCTTGGAATTACTGCCATAGAAGATCGATTACAGGTGAATCCATCTTAGTTAATCATGGATTCTGGCTTTAATAAAAAATTGTGTTCTTAAATCCTTTTTTTAATTCTTTGAGGATGGTGTCCCAGAAACAATTGAAACATTAAGAAAGGCCGGAATAAACTTTTGGATGCTGACTGGGGACAAGCAGAGTACTGCCATTCAGATTGCTCTTTCATGCAATTTAATTTCCCCAGGTGGTTAAAAGTAGATTGAATTACACATATCTATCTGTCAATTGATTAGGGAGCATGTTAAGATTTTTTTCCCATGCCAACAAACGTGGTCATTTAAAGTGATGAACTGTTAAACAATAAACAGTGTTCTATCAGGGGATACATTGTTGACTTTCGAAGAACTAATTGTAAATGTCATATGCATAAAAAATACTGTTTTCTGATTTACAGAGCCTAAAGGTCAGCTTTTATTAATTGATGGAAAGACAGAAGATGACGTTAATAGAAGCTTAGTTAGAGTGCTACTTACAATGAAGACAACTACATCGGAACCCAAGGTGAAGGTTTTTTTCTGTCAATCATCTAGTACAATTACTTGTAATTGTCATGACATTTCATAAATAAGACCTTGTTAATGCAACTCTTGAACATTAACTAGTTTCTTATGATCGTGATAACTGCATATGATCATTTCAGCGTTGAACACTTTTTAAGGTTAGTGTCCAAAGGAATTATATATATTGTACTAATTACCATTGACATGCTTAGTAAAATTTATGGTCTCCTATTTTGCTTGTAATCTATTTTATTTTACTAGATCCATGTCTCTAAAGAAGAAAAAGTAATGTTATGTTGAAACTCTAACTTTACACTCTAATTCTACATCCTTAAGTGACATTCGCGTGTCACCTTCTCATTCATGTAATCTGTTATTTTAAATATTTATTTTGTATTATAGTAATTCCTATTGGTAAGCATCACAGAAGCGACACTTAAATATGCAGGAGAGTCAACATAGCTTTCTAACGAGAATGATGATTATTTCTTTTGTCTAGTCTTTTCATTGTACATATATGAAGACAATCTTGTTTAGTTCTTTGTGCCATGTGCTTCACAGGATGTTGCTTTTGTTGTTGATGGATGGGCTCTTGAAATTTTACTTAAGCATAATCGGAAAGCTTTCACCGAATTAGCTATATTATCAAGAACTGCCATATGTTGTCGTGTCACACCATCACAAAAGGCGCAGGTGGTCATTGGTTTCATCGATTTATTTGGTGAAACTCTTTTAGTTATACTTTTTTATTCATTTGCTAAACTGTACGAGATGGAATTTTGAAGCTTGTGGAGCTCTTAAAATCATGCGACTATAGAACTTTAGCTGTTGGGGATGGTGGGAACGATGTAAGGATGATTCAACAAGCTGACATTGGAGTTGGCATTAGTGGGAGAGAAGGCTTACAGGCCGCAAGGGCAGCCGATTACAGCATTGGAAGTATGTTGTTTTGTATCATCTATAAAGTGCATAGTCGATTGTGAGGCTCTTTTGAAATATGGGTTTTTTCACACTTTCTCATGTCCAACAGCTGTTTTTGCTGATTTTGAAGTTATGATCTTCAGTAAAGTTTATTAGGCTACAAAATTCTGTCATATTCCTGTGAGAAAAAAATGAGGTGTGGAACCTCATGCAGTTCTCACTACGGTTTTTTTCTCTAAGAGACCATAAAATTTGGACTGTTTGTTTGTGCTTCACGTTAAACGGTCATAATAACAAAGATCATAACTATATGTATAAAAATCAAATCCTACTGTTCATTCTTCTAGTGTGCTGCTTCCTGCCGTTAAAGTGTAAATAATTTTAACTTTTTAACTGTGCAGGGTTCAGGTTTTTAAAAAGATTGATACTTGTCCATGGTCGATATTCATATAACCGCACAGCATTTTTATCTCAATATTCATTTTACAAATCCTTATTGATTTGTTTTATCCAAATTTCGTAAGTACTCCACTTTTCGGTATTCTGGATAATTATATTGGGTATTCATATTTCTTTTCAAGCATGCTGACTTCAAAAAAATTCAGTTTCTCTTTCATTTCAGGCGTCTCTGGAACCAGTTTATTTAATTCTGTTAGCTTGATGGCTTATAATGTTTTCTACACCAGTATTCCTGTTTTAGTTAGCGTTCTTGACAAAGATCTCAGTGAAAAAACAGTGATGCAACATCCTCAAATTTTATTTTACTGTCAAGCCGGGAGGTGAGATTCATAACATTATTCACTTTTTTTGGTGTGAAAAATTATATTTTGTTGCCATATCTATGGCGTAGCACATTTTCTGAATGACAATTATCACTTAAATAACGTAAGATCTTTTTTATGTAGGCTTCTAAATCCAAGCACATTTGCTGGATGGTTTGGTCGATCTTTGTACCATGTAAGCGCAGTGTATTTCACGTATCATGCGAAAATGAATTTGTGAAATCATAGTTATGTATATATGTTTGTTTCTTTCACAAAAGAAGTATATTAAAATAAGCTTTGCATTACAAAGAGCAAGAGCAAGAGAATGAGCACAATTTAATGTGTATGCATGCCCCGTTCTAATTCTATGTTTATTTTATATTTTCAAAATGAATAATGTTAGACTGACATTCTTATAATTGATTCTTATTTGTACATATTGACATGTCGAATTATAATTAATTTAATAAAAGTATAATTAATGTGTTAAAATATAAATAATTATTTATTAAATTTTTTGCACCCATCATTATTCAATGCATCAACGTATTGAATAGAAGGTAGAATAAGAAAATGAGTGATAAGGGCTCCATTAATTGCTCACAAAAGGGAGAGAGAACCTACATTAAGTGCTTACCATTCTATTTCGTTTTCTATTCTTAACGTTGAACATTTCTCTATTGTATAATCATGTTTTTTGTGCTCTTTGTATTCTTTATTTCGTGCATTAGATAAATTCTCAACCGGATAAGAATGTAGCTCTAGAATTATTCTTATAAAACAAGAGTTCCTCATCTTAATGTGTTCAATCTTTACAATTTAGTAAAGTTTGCTCAAGATTTACTGGTTAAATGAATGGAAAGTCCAAATAATTGGAAAATAAATGGGTCAATCTACCTCAGATGGGAATATAAAGTCTTCTAAGATTCAGACTGCTGTAATAAAATAGTTTTCCATCATCTTTGACTATCCTATTTCTGCTCATGATAGTCAACTTGAATTAATGTTATAAATTTATTTCTACATATCAGGCGATTGTGGTATTCATAATTAGCATACATGCCTATGCCAATGAAAAAAGTGAAATGGAGGAGCTTTCAATGGTTGCTCTCTCTGGATGTATTTGGTTACAAGCTTTCGTTGTGGCACTGGAGACCAAGTAAGTTCCATCTGGGTATTAGGAAAATTAACAGGACCTCTGATCCCAAATGTTCGTTCATATACTCCATTTTACCTTACTGAAGAAAAATGTTATATCTAAAGCTTATAAATTTATTTTCGTATATTATCCAAACTAAGTTCTGGCAAATACCTGCAGTTCATTTACTATTTTGCAACATCTAGCAATATGGGGGAATTTAACTGCCTTCTACATCATCAACTGGATTTTCAGTGCCATTCCTTCATCTGGAATGCACACAATTATGTTTCGGCTCTGCGGACAACCATCATACTGGCTAACTATGTTTGTGAGTGCTGCTTCACTTTCGTGTCTCATTTTCCTTTTTTTTTTCTTATCAGTATCTCTACCCCATTTATCTTGAATACTTCTTGAACACAACACCCAGAAAATGTTTCTCCTTTTTATGCACAATTGATTGTCTCTTGTTCTTAGAAAAGGAGAAGAACATGTTGGAATTATGACGCTAATGTACTCTTCTGCAGCTTATTGTGGCAGTAGGGATGGGTCCAATTCTAGCGCTCAAGTATTTGAGATTCACATACACACCTAGCAAGATCAACACCCTTCAGCAGGCAGAGCGTTTGGGTGGGCCTATTCTGACCATCGGAAACATCGAACCACAGACAAGATCATTGGATAAGGAGCTGTCCCCTCTCTCAATCACACTACCCATGAAAAGAAACCCGGTTTACGAGCCTTTGCTTTCAGACTCGCCTAATTCTACGCGGAGGTCTTTTGGGTCGGGAACACCCTTTGATTTCTTTCACTCACAACACAGGTTGTCCTCCTCTAGCTACTTGAGAAATTGTAAAGATAACTGAATTCAACTTTCTTTTGACCCATTTTGGTTTTGATAATCATGAACTAGTAATGCTAATGCAAATTCCAAAAGAATGATACTTGTGACTTTATTTACAAATGTAATGATATTACTGCAGTAAAGAAAGTAAATAAAAACATCATGTTTTTTTTGGAATTGTGTTATTCTAAGCCATCAGGAAGGGAAGTTCAATCTGGATAACGGCGGAGAGATTTATGTTGTGGTTCGGATCTTTCTTCTTCGTGTATTCATTTGCTTTTCTCTTTTGAAGGTAGTTGCTTAATGTTTGCGTGGCCCAAATTCTATTTAATTTGGTAGATCCTCTCTCTCTCTCTCTCCATTTAGAACAGGTCCAAAGAAACTGAAAAAACCCCAGAAATGAGAATCATGCTAGCAAGGGAAGCAAGAAAAAGCAGAGAAGAATCAGTAAAAATAAAAGGTAACAGAGATGTGTGCATATATATACATACATCATACAAGTGTGTTTCATTGAAATTGATTTGGTTGCAAATCCATGAATTATCCTTACTTCTCTTTGAAACGTTCGTTGAGCGCCTGGCTGCCGTTTGAGATTCAATGTTCCAAGTGTGAATCTAGATTTGGAGCAAACAAAACTAAACGGTAAAAACTAAAATGGCCTGAAGAAGTACTACTCTTTGCTCGAAACCTGAAATCAAGTAATGTTTCGTAGCATGGTTGGATTTACCCTTCCCCAAATCATAACCATGGATAACATTCTTCTACAACTTGCCTTTGTCTTGCCCGTTTCCACGGTATATGAACCGAAACCCGACTATCACCATTATAGAGTGTTTTTTTACAAGCAAATGCGGGTGTAGTTATCAACGACAAGATCCATGCTTCACTTTTTGTCGATCCTAAGTCGGTGGCTCATGCATTGTTTCAACTATGTCCAATGACTTTGCCACCCATTAAAGAAGTGGATTTCTTCTCTTTACATATGACAACGCGTTCTACAATGCATCGTGTCTCATTAGATGGTCAAATGAGGTGGATGGTCATTGTTCAAGAACTCCTGAACCCCCAAGAAAAGCTTCTAACCAGCTAGCCCAATGCCATAGTCTCATTAGATAGATTCTTTCTAGTTCATGTGAAGAGATTCTTTCTAGTATTACATGTAAAAACTTGACCTTGTCCAATATTTGTTCGTGCTAGGTATTTTGAACCGGCAACTGTAAGTATTTATTCATTAAAATACTGATATTACAAAGAGACTAGACTAGAATAGATTCCCTTGGAAGAAGGTGACAGAAGAGAGAGAGCATGGTTTGAACATAGAGAGAAGTTTCTCTAACTTATCTCATCTACCCTTTGAACAATCTCTGTTAGAGGAAGTGATGCTGAAATCTTCCGTCGACGGTCGTTGTGTCCGGCTAAACGTCTCCGACAACTCCTCTTGGTCTCGTCAAATTCCGATATCTCATGGAATCTACAGTCAGATGTCCAAATCAACTGAGTTTTTATTGTGTTCAAGTTCTGAAATATCCGATCAAGAGAAAGAAAGCAGAAACAGAAGTATCGGAATTCGACGAACCTGCTGCATTGTTGGCAAAACCTTTGCCTAATCCCGGCCACAAGAACCACCTGAGCTTTGGCATGGTGCTCACAGACCTTGTGCCTCCTATGGTACTGTCTGGCCCCATTCATATCCGCAAGGCAGTTCTCCGCTTGACAATACCTCGCGTTATTTCCTCCCATTCCACTTTTCTTCCCCAACGCCGAACTCAAGTACGACACTCTTCTCTTCTTATCCTCCTCCACGTCGTCTTCCTCCGCCTCCAATTCCTCCCTCTTCACTTTCGCCTTTCCCCTCTCGGTCTCCTCTCGCTGAATTTCGTCCGCATCAGTAGCATCCATCTAGAACTATCAAATCGAGAGAAATAGAACGATTCAAAAGATAGAGTGAAGAATCAGTGAGGACCACGCACATCGCAGCTCCATTTCCGATCTCCCTTTCTCAAAATCTCTGGCTCTGTTTCTGATTTCTGTTGCTGTTTATCTCGTCATCCATGGAGTCGACGATGCATTATAATACCTCTATCTCTCTCTCTCCCTCTCTCCGCTTCTCTGGTACGTACTGTGTGAGCTGTGAGCTTCCTCGTGAGTGGTGGGAGACTCTAAAAGCGACTTCTAATAGTTCTTGTTTCAGTACGACGCAGTCATCTGCCAAACCGTGGAGTTGCTGAGCTGGCGAAGCCTGAGTAGTCGAGACATGGCCAATAGGAAAATGAAACGTGTCGGGAGATATATGGTTTGATGGCGATGCCAATTGGTTGGATTCATGAATATTTTCAGCTGTCCCGATCGGACGTACAAGTCGAATTAACGGCTGTGGGGATCACATTTCCTAAATAATCAATTAGTAATTGTACTAATTGTCTAATTAACACTAAATAATTACTCAAAAGTAGTTGTCATTGAATACGAATCCTAATGCAGCACGTGTTGTGTATTTAACCTTTTTTTTTAAACGTGCTTTAATTTTATTGATAATAATAAATAAGAACTTATTAATTTATTAATAATCATAGCAATAAATACATGACTAGTTTACAGATTTATAATAAAGTAAATGCACGTTGCTATTATTTAGAGTTTTAAAGAAAATAATATCACATATTATTTTTAGCGATAATTAGTTTTAATGAAAATATGGAATCCACGTGTCAGTTAGGAGAGCGCCGACTTCAAACAGTTGAAAAAGGCGCGCAACGCCCCTCTGGAATAAG
The DNA here is from genome assembly GCA_003255005.1 of Begonia fuchsioides. Taxonomy (NCBI): domain Eukaryota; kingdom Viridiplantae; phylum Streptophyta; class Magnoliopsida; order Cucurbitales; family Begoniaceae; genus Begonia; species Begonia fuchsioides. The sequence goes on along the minus strand of QAOC01051215.1, from coordinate 683,588 downwards.
CAGGCATTCGCAATCTTTCTCTGAATCAAGCGCAACTACCGTGGTAGTCATCTTCCACGGCTCCCAGAACTCAACTACTTTGACCGCCTCATCTCAAGGCCCTTTGCTCCCTTGGCTTCGGTTTGAATGTCTCTTTTTCCTGCTTTAACTACGAAGTGATGCTTTGATTCTGTTTTTATATGACATTGTTCGGCTTATTTTGCTCTGATTCCAGGTCGATCGAGACATCGCTTGCAAATTCGAGCTCTCCGAACGGTTTTGGCACTGATATTCAAGGGAGAAGAACAATCAGAAATGATGCGAGATTTCTTAAGATATGGCTACTATATGTGTGAAGTTCTCTCTTCATCTACCCTATTTTCTTAAATATTTTTCAATAATTACATTCTTGTTCTATGATTTCCATTGGCTGTACAATTGCGGTTAATTTAAGTGCACGCTCCGTCCATCATGGATTTGTTTGGTTCTGCAATATTGGGGAAACAACTAATTTAAAAAGTTTACATCGCTGACTGATTTTTATGTGGTTTGTTGCTGGAATTTTGCAGATTGGATTGTGTGAGGAATCGGAAAGTGTTTTCAGAGAAATGATGGAGAATGAGATATGTGTTCTTCAGGCTTCACTCTATGTTCGGTATGCAGCATTTCTAGAATTAAAGGGGAAGTTACAAGATGCTTACTTGGCTTATCATCTTGGCATGCAGAGGTCTATTTTCTCCTCTCGCTTTACATATATGGATATATCTCGTTATATTTTCTGATTGAACATTTTCTATCCATTTTTTATATTATTCACTGTTTACCAAGCTCTTGGTTACAGGAATGCTGAGCCGCTTGAATGGCTAAACAAGGCACAAGCTTTATATCTCGATAGGATTTTGGAAATTAAAAATGCATGTGCGGTGAAGCAGTTTCTTAGATTGGTCCTTGGAGCATAAGAAGTGTATCATTGAAAAGAAATCATAACATTATACTGACAAACTTGTACATTGAAACTTCGGAGACTCAGTGTTGTCTCAATTTTGTTCCTTTGAAATCAAATAGTTACCGGAACCAATTTGCCCCCAAGCCACCTGTTTTGACTTGTTCATGCATTGATAAGAAATATATAGACACATACATAATGAGAGTTTTGATTATTTTATTCATTGAAGAATTTTTACTTTTCTTAGCATCTTATTGGGACCTGCTGACATTACTTGCTTTATAGTACAACAGTACTAATTCTTTCACACTTGACAGACACTAACAGATCCTTCAAGATTTAGATACATATAGAATGAGTTGACATTACGACATATTTTTGGCAGTTCAATGATGATGATTCGAAGTTTGGAGGCAGTTACATCAATCCATGGTCATCCTCTACTATGAAAAGTATACTTGATAAGATCAATCATCAAATGACAAAATATGATGTAATACGGTTTATTTGTTATTACTGTTCGTTTCTTTCCTTTGCCTAGCATGATTATGGCGATTGATCCACTAACCTTTCAAGTATTTTTCAGGGATATTATTTGCGTGCCAAAGCTTATTCAGGAAAAGTTGCTTTAAATTCTTTACGAAATCTATCGAGAAATAAGATTATTGAAATCGGTGAGCTCTCACTTGATCTTTTTATTTTAAAACCGAGAAACACATAAGTTTTTGAGCTTCATGCGCTACTAATTATTCTTCATGAAGAATTTCATGTAGCAGGCTCAAATTTATCTGAAAGATCTTTTGTATTGCTCCAACAAACAACATAAAAATTTGATTTGTTTTTCATGTGCTTCCAAAGTTCTAAGTTCGGTTTATATGTGCAATCAATGCGTTTAACTAAAATTTTATTAATGTTGTATTGACTGCAATTATTTTTAGGTGGTAAAAAGTACCAGATCAAAGGTTGTGCAGGCCAGGGAGGTTTTGGTCAGGTATTTAAAGCGTATGTTAACAGTAATCCGGATGAAGTTGTTGCACTAAAGGTGAGAATTTATTCTCCTTTTTTTTTAAATTAAAATTTTAGTTTCCTCATTTCCTGATTCCAGACAAGTAAATTTTAATTTAATCATGGTCTTCGGAATTCATTTCTAGATACAAAAACCTCCATTCCCTTGGGAGTTCTACATGTACCGTCAACTTGATCATCGCATCCCAAAGAAAGTAGGCTGCTATCCTTCAATTTTGTAAATCAACTTTTTTTCTTCTCAATGGTAACTTATAATGCGTTTTTTTATCAGAGGTCGAGCTTTGGGTTCGCTCAAAGAGTGCATCTATGTTCAGATTATAGCATACTTGTCTGTGACTATTTAGCTTATGGGACGCTGTAGGTGTGTTTTCCGCTTTGTAGGTTTTTCATGTTTAGGAGGCTCTTAATGCAGTAATACTGTGGCTGAGTAAAACTCTCTTGCAGGATGCAATAAACTCATATCATGTCATTAGCAAGAATATGGAAGAAGTTCTCTGCATCTATTACACAATAGAGATGTTGTATATGTTAGAGAATCTGCATGGAGTTGGCATCATTCATGGTGATTTCAAACCTGATAATCTACTTGTTCGTTATGCTGGTTAAAATATTTATCATTATTATTCTGAAAGCATTTATCAGCACCCATTTCAACATTAACCAATTTCATTGATCTTTTTAGGGACAACTTTTAGGAAAATGAATTTGTGGACGGAAAAGGTGCTTGGGATGAGCAGGTCAAATAGTGTTCTCTTTTTGCAACATTTTATTAGTTGGAGGTGCCTATGATTAATTTAGTTATATCCTGCAGGGCCTTTGCCTTGTTGACTGGGGAAGGAGCATAGATTTGCATCTCTTTCCTGACAATGTGGAATTCACAGGGGACTGCAGAACTTCTGGCTTTCGCTGTATTGAAATGCTAGAAAATAAACCCTGGAAATTTCAGGTCAGTTCCGACAGGACAGAGAATTTTGAAACTTTAGTTCTAGCAATATGAACCGACATTTATGCAAATTGCTCGAGGAAAAATTAAAAGTTGGAGTTTCTTAAAAAGCTGTTATTGTTGACATAATATCAGGTAGATATATACGGTCTCTGTGTGGTCGTCCACACAATGCTCGACGGTACTTACATGGAGATAGAGAAGAAAATATCACCCGATGGTACCCACTTGTATCAACCTCAATCTTCTTTTAAGCGGTAATAATCATCGTTTACTTGCTGAGATGTTTGTTCATCTTTAGGTGAGGACTTACCGAGTAGTTTTGGGTCTACTTTTTTGGGTCATCTCCTGTTTTCTATTTCAGATACTGGAGTGTTGAGCTGTGGAAGAATTGTTCACAAAGCTACTGAACATCAGGCCAGGAGAGAGCAACAAAAACCTTCTTTCAGAAGTAAGGAAGTCCTTCCAGGATTACATGTGCTCTAATCCTCAACATATAAAGAAATTGAAAGAGTTACTTGCTAAGCGAAGGGCGTCATTATGCTTAGCCTCTGTCCAGTTCGTTTCTAGTGAACTTTCTGCGTCCAAGAACAACAATGGGTGCAGTCTTAGAGCAGGCATGTTTCCCCGTTTATAAACAACAGGCAAGCTGGTGTAGTTGGTTTGTACATGGTTCTGCAACAGTTGCATGGTCAAGAAATGTGTAATTGTTGTATGTATAAGCATGCACAAGGATGAGAATTCTTGTATTTCAAGCAAAGTTTTCGTGATTTGAGAAAATTTGATTACCGAAGTCCCGTTTTTTTCAGCACCGAACCGGAAATTACTTGTTCGGGATCTAACGCAAACAGATTGAAACTCTTTTTCAATCCCTTAAATTGCAAGCAAGCATTGTTTTTTGTCTCGCGGGTCGTAGGATCCTATCTTTCTCCATTTCCACTCGAAACAACTTCGAAAGCAACGTGGAAGGAGCCAAGTTGTTTTCATGGAGGACTTTCACTCACTGTCTGCAACTGATGTTTGTCGGAGGAGATACTCATCGTTGTCTCCCCCTTCAAACCAATCTTTGTTCTCATCCAATTTCATCATGAGATTCAACTCGATCGACATACTAGAATGTCCTGTAGCGGTTAACTGTCGTTGTAACATGCCATCAGACAAACTTTCTTGGGTGTCATCATTCTTGGAAAGAATCTAGCCACCATCTGAGACATGATTTCAGTTGGGACTGTCAAAAGTTGGAGAAAAGAAAGCTGTGTGTATAAAAGAAAACCAAATTCTTCATCAATGTCTAGCCATAAAAGAGAAACAGAGCAAAACAATGGCTTCCCTTTCATGGTCTTCCTTCAAAATCAGAGGATTGATCTTCTTTCTCCTCCATCTCTCTCTCTTGTTCGACAATATGTCGGCGAAGCACGGGAATGCCACTTCTCGTGACCACCGCCACTCTCCGGCGAAAAATCCGAGGCTTCATCAATCTTTTCTCGCTCTTCAAGCATGGAAAAAGGTAATCTACTCTGACCCGAAAAACTTCACGACCAATTGGGTTGGCCCTTCAGTCTGCGGCTACTTCGGAGTCTTCTGCGCCCCTTCTCAAGATGACCCCACCGTCGATGTCGTCGCCGGAATTGACATAAACTTCGGTGACATAGCCGGCTCTCTTCCGAGTGAGTTAGGGCTCTTGACTGACCTTGCTCTCCTCCATCTAAACAGCAATCGTTTCTGCGGGATTCTCCCTCAGACTTTCTCTAATCTTTCTCTCCTCTACGAGCTAGATTTAAGCAACAACAGATTCGCCGGTCCGTTCCCGACCGTCGTCATCTCTCTTCCCGCATTAAATTACCTCGACATTCGATTCAACGAATTCGAAGGGGGGTTACCTCCTCAGCTTTTCAACAGAAAAATCGATGCAATCTTCCTTAACAACAATCGATTCACCAGCGTCATTCCTCCAAATTTGGCCGGAAAATCGGCTTCCGTCATTGTCTTTGCAAACAACAACTTCCGAGGATGCCTTCCGGCGAGCATTGTGAACTACGCCACCACCTTGGAGGAGCTGGTACTGACCAACTCTGGTTTGTCAGGGTGTTTGCCTCAAGAGGTTGGGTTTCTATACAAACTAAGAGTTCTGGACATTAGCCATAACAAAGTCGCAGGCCCCATACCTTACAGTTTATCGGGATTAGCTCATTTAGAGCAATTAAACCTTGCCCATAACATGATGAGTGGAAGCGTGTTTGAAGGTCTCTGCATTCTTCCAAATCTGTCTAATTTTACCTTTTCTTATAACTTCTTCTGCGAGGAGGAAGGGATATGCCGGAATTTGACTTCGAAAGGTGTAGCTTTCGACGATCGGAGGAATTGTCTGCCGGCGAAACCGCTTCAGAGGAGCAAGAAGGAGTGCAATCATGTGCTTGAGCATCCCGTTGACTGCTCTGAGAATTCATGCACTCCGACCACCACTGGAACTGCTGCAGTTCCAGTGCCGCCGCCTGCAATGGCGCCTGGACGCACTTGAATGAATATGCTTGTGTTGATTTGTCGAATAATTTTACAGCGGAGAGAAACCTTTTCTCTAGTTGGCCGGTGACTCTGTAAATACTTTCTACCTGATTAAGAAGAAAAGTTGTAGATTGAAAAAACCAATAATTTTTTGATAATATGACAAAAAATGCTTGTTTGTGAAAAAGAAAAACAAGCGAAGAACAAACGATGGGTTGACTTTTACGTAACTGGGCTGGGCTCAATCGAGCCGCTCTTGAAGCTTTCGACGTGCAGAAACAAGAGGTTTATAAAAGCAAAGAGAAGGGTAATTAGGGTTAGGTTAAGCGGAGAATTCTTCTGCTCTGGTTCGGCGTGCTTCAAGTTCTCTCTTCCCCTTCTGCCGTTCTCTGATCGACGATTCTTTGAAAATGATGAAAGAAAAGTGGATGAATGGTGCATAACTGCACATGATCTATATCTATTCACTACGTTCTTTCTGATTCTTCTTCCTATTTCAATTTTTAGTTTCTTCAGTTTGGTTTTGTGCTCGCTGCGGTTTCCCATCTTTTTTTCGTCATTTTGACTGAAACCGGCTTCTATGTCTGATCGAGAATTTCTAAGAATTCAGCAATGCTGAAACCAACGCATCAGTGAAAGCTACGTTGGATTGCTTTAACCCAATTTGAACTAAACTGGCCTGAAATCTAACCAGGTGTTCTAATTACTGTCCACATTACTTGGACAAGCTTAAAGCATTTGCAAGCTTCATCAAACAAGATTTCAATGGTCACCCAAGAAAATAATCCTAGCCTAATCAAGCCATTACCGAGGAAGGTATCGGAGTCGTCTTTATTATCCCAATTCCAATGTTTGGTGGAATGCTAGAACAGAAGGCCGTGTACAAATTGACTGGAGTTCTGGGGTCAATCTTGAAGACCAGAAGAGATTATTTTCAATCAAACTGCACCATTTTTTTTACTGCATTAATGGTGCCTGTCAATTTTCATGCATGATCTCTCATGTATAATGTGCATTTAGAGCATATGAAAAACTTTTGGCTATGTATTTTGCTTCAAGCTAATCTTTTTTTGTTTTTTTCTTTCTTTATTCGTTATAACCAACACGGTTTTTTAATAGGGTCTTCCACTTCATCATTCTAACCTCATTTTCGAGCTGCTTGGATTGAAAAAAATAGAGCTTTTGCAAGACTGAAAATCTCATTTAATCTTTATTGCCGTATTTAGTTTCATTCTGCATATTGCTGCCAATCCATCTGTTTTTGTTAGGTTGGGCGGCCATGATTACGACGAGTTTGTCTGGTTTACAAGGTCAATGAGGAAGACTATTGAAAATTTAAAGCGTTGAAATTTCAACTGTGAGGAGCTATCTCTTGACTGGTCTCTCAGCAGAAAGTAAAATGCATTGAAAAGACTTCTAAATGCCTCCGTCTTCTGTTTTCTTTGCCGAAAGCTGTAAATTACAAAAAAATTCAGCTGGACCAGAAACGAGGAACAATTCTTAGTACTATGGTTTTATGCAGGAAACCATGTTTCTTCCTTCACTTTGCTATGTTTTTCATCTCTTTGTTCCAGCAAGCCCCATTATTTTCCACCGCCTCTGATTCGATCTTCGCAGGCCAGTCTCTCTCTGGAAACCAGACGATAATTTCCCCTGGGCAAGTGTTTGAACTGGGGTTCTTCAGCCCAGGTACGTTGCAGAATTATTATGTAGGCATTTGGTACAAGATCGACAAAACTGTCGTCTGGGTTGCTAATCGAGACTTGCCCGTCTCTGATCCATTTCTTTCATCGTTGAGACTCTATAGTCACGGCAATTTAGTCCTCATATCTCCCAATAAATCCGAAATCTGGTCGACCAATTCAACCTCCAAAGCACTTGATTCTTTGACAGGTATGCTTCTTGACAACGGAAACTTTGTACTGAGAAACACCAACTCTTCCCAAACAATTTGGCAGAGCTTTGACCACCTAACGGATACATGGCTACCAGATTCAAAGCTAGTATTCAATAAGCTCACAGGTGAACGAAAAGGTCTTCGTTCATGGAGTAGTTCTACGAATCCAGCTGCCGGAGTTTACTCTGCTGAGCTCGGACCCTTTGGCCTTGCGCTACTAGACAAGTCTGATCGGTATTGGGCTGTATCAGAGGTGATGCACTTCAAGGATTTACGTGACGTCAATTTCTTCTGTGAAAATCTTACGTATGCAGACAGTGGAAGTGAGATTTATCTTACATGTTCGGATTATTCTTCTTTTCTTACAAGGACTGTGCTTGATACGACTGGACAACTTCAGCAACTTCGTTACGATCAAGATCGATGGAAAGTTGTTTGGCGCAGACCAGACCAAGTTTGTGGATCTTTTGGCTTCGATTTATGCGGGGATTTTTCCATCTGCAGCGACCACAAAAGTCCAGTTTGTGAATGCATGGAAGGATTTACACCAGTTACTGATCGATATTCGACAGGCACTCTAATAGGTGGATGTAAGAGGACAGAAAGATTGAGCTGCGAAAGTGGAAGTGGAGTTAAAGACATGTTCATTCGCCTCCCAAATGTTCAACATCCATTTCACCAACATTACCTGAAAGTCGATAGCATCCGCGAATGCGAATTGGCTTGTTCAAATAACTGTTCTTGTTGTGGGTTTTTCTTCGATAATGTATGTTTCATATGGGATGACAAAGTCAAAGGACTACAATTAGTTTCACCAGAAGATCACAATTCATCTGTTGTTGATTTTTATTATCGAATCGCAGCTCTGGATCAAGGATCGGGTGGTCGGCCATGGATAGATAAGCTTGGTGAGAAAACTGCTGTAGTGCCAATTGCAGTCGTCTTCATTCTCTTTTGCCTTGTATCATCAATCATCTGTACCGAGCGAGCAAAGGGTAGAAGATCAATGGAGATATTGAATGATTCTTTGATTGTTTTGAAGTTCCAAGATGTTCAAAAGGCAACCAATAACTTTTCAGAGCCAATAGGGAAGGGTGGTTTTGGTTGTGTTTATAAAGGGGAGCTGACTTATCCCAGTTCTTCTGTTGTAGCAGTCAAGAAACTATCATCCCCTTCTCAAAATCAATCTCTTAAACAGTTTTGTGCAGAAGTCAGCTCGATTGGAATAATCCAACACATCAATCTTGTGCGCCTTCAGGGCTTTTGTATTGATCGATCTATGAGATTTCTGATCTACGAGTACATGCCGAATGGATCTCTAGCTTCTCGTTTGTTCAAGAAGGAGGAAATCGCCTTCCTCTCGTGGACAACCAGGTTCAAAATTGCTTTGGGAATTGCAAAAGGGTTGGCTTATCTCCATGAGAATTGCAGGGATTGCATAATACATTGTGACATCAAGCCTGAAAACATTCTTTTAGACGAAGATTATAATCCCAAAGTGGCTGATTTTGGGCTGGCAAAGATTTTCGGTAGAGACTTTAGCCGTGTTCTGACGACCATACGAGGAACCAGAGGATATCTTGCTCCTGAATGGATGTCCGGGGAGTCCATCACTCCAAAAGTAGATGTTTTTAGTTATGGACAGCTGCTTTTCGAGATCATCTCAGGCAAGTTACCTCTGTTATTTTCTGCTGTGAGCTTTCCATGTTTGTAATTTCAACTTTTGTTTCTATAATAGGTAAGAGAAACATGGGAGTGGCAATGGATGATATAAAGAACTACTTTCCGATCGCAGTCGCAAATGCGTTGAACCGAGGAGAGGATGTGAAGGATCTTTTGGATTACAACGTTGGTGCAGTGAAAGAAGAAGAGCTTATCAGAGCTTGCAAAGTGGCTTGTTGGTGTATACAGGATAATGAAAAGTTTAGGCCAAGCATGAGCCAGGTTGTCGGCATTCTTGAAGGCACTGTCCAAGTTGGTCTCCCCCCTCTGCCTCACTTTTTCAAATGGATCATCGATGATGATCGGTCCACAGCCCGAAGTCCAAGAACTTCTTCTTCTTCTTCCCTTTCGAGCAGCCAGGATCTTGAGTGTCAGAATTAGCACCTCCAGGCTCCAATGGTTGGTAACATACGCTGTCTTTTCTTTTTCTTTTAGCTTGTACATTGAAGAGCGAAAAGTCCGGCATTAAATTATGGGAATATATAAAAGATTCTATACATTTTCAGAATCCAAGATAATAACAATTTCAGACTTATTTGAAAATTGAATCCATGGTTTATATCCTCAGTTGTATTTGTTTATACCAGTTCTCCTCGGACCCTGTGAAAAACTGTGGACCAATGACCGAACAGCTCGCTTGCACAACATTTACTTGTTCATCGTGAAATATGGGGATTATTTCGTAGAAGATGAACTGGTTTTCCAACCCACTTGTCAAAACTACGTCTAAAGAGGAACCCATTTCCCGGATGTTGATTTTGGTGTAATTTGGAGTCAATGAAGCCTCAGAAAATGTGGTTTTATGTGTTCTTTTTTCACCAAGTAAGCTCTGTTTCTTCTCCTTGGACTGACTTAGCTTTGTCTCCAACAATTTTATGTAGTTTATCGCTGCATCTATCCGATCAGCCACAGTCTGTGCCCCCTGCATTTTTTCAGTAAAGAAAAATTAAAAAATCACTCATCTCAGTTCGAGAGGGAGAGTATAATTTATACCTTACGCTCAGGAATTGGAAGGAGAGAGTGGAGCTTGGAACAGAGTAATTTTATTTGATTTCTTCTGTTTTTCTCTGCTATTCTTCTTGCCACTTTTGTCGAAGACACTTGGTAGCCCTGGTTCTCTCCATTTCTGCGTGATAAAAACTCAAGACTTCCCATAGACTTTATCTTATATACAGTTCTCTTTTCCGTACGAGCAAAGTACTTTGCCTGGAAATTACCCAAAAGCTTGGACTAAACACAGACAGTGCAGAAAGTGGGCATCGATTCATCATAGAAACACGTCGCCATTAATCTGTATGAACTTCAGAACTCATCGCCAAGTCGAGCGTCAAAAAGAACCAAAAAACACACGTGGGGGTTGTTTGATGTTTCTTCTCAGCTTCCGTGGGCTCTTAAAACGAACTTGGGCTTGAACATGGGCTTGAACGTGGGCTTGAACATGGGCTTGTTATTGGGCTCTGCTTGGGCTTTGCTGGAGAGTTCAGTAGAATATATTCTGACATATATTACTATTTTTCTGCGCCGTCAGTGGGTTTGGTCCAAACTAAGATACCTGTGAGTCTCTGTGGCTCTCTGCCTTCACCTTCTTCGTCTTCCAAATATACTGGAAGCAGAAAAATAATCCAACTGAAAGCCCCGTCCATGGCTAACGATGGAGAAAATCAGGCATCAGCTTACTCGTTGATTTTGAAACTTATGAGTAAAAGGAGAACTTGGGTATGCCTTTTCACCTTCGTCTATGCTCTCCTTTTATCTTCTTCCTGGAATTTCCTCCGATCTATACTCTCTTGGTACGACTTACAAGCTCAATCCTCGTCCGGCTGGCCGGCCCTGTACGCCTCCGTCCTCCTCGGTGGCGTTTTCGGGCTGCTCTCGATGGCTGCGGCTCTTTCCGTCATGGTGCCTGCGACCCTGGTCACGTGGATCACCATTGTTGTTCTGCTCGCCTTCTTTGGGAAGCCCAGGACCAGCCTGGTCGTGGAGGGAAGGAAGATCACGAAAGAGATTGTTGGGTTTGTGCTCAAAACTCTGTTGAGAGAGGGCAATTTCGTGGCTGCTTTTTGTGCTGTCTTAGGTTATTTTGTGCTTTTCAGGAGGAATAATGATACTAATTGAGTGTTCTTGAGAATTCGACACATGGGTTCTTCCGAATTCTCGTAAATCGTTGGATTTCTCTAAGTTTCCTTAAATTTCCGAAAGAGATTATTGGATTTCTCCAAGTTTCCTGCTTTCAAAATGAAATTATAATTCTGTTTGCACTCCTAGTCGAAAACAAAGCTTGTAACCCAGAATTGAACTCCACGCGTCGAAGAAATACAGAAGCATTTCAGTAAAGCTGAATTACAATAAAGCTGTTCTTGATGAACAGCATAGTGGGTTCGAAACACCAACCGTTGACTAGAAAAGACAATCGAGACATGATTCTAGACGAAACACTCGTCTGGTCATTATCTGACCGGACCCACGACAGCTAATACAACCCCAACCGTTAGATTCTGGCGGTGGAAGAACTAAAACTAGAAGCTTAGCTGACACTTGTCGAAGCACCTGAGGAATTCCAACGCCGCATCCCTCGCCGTCTCCGGCGGTGGTGTCGTCGGAGAGAGTGGCTCGAACTCCGCTTTCCACCGTGCAATACACATTTCTGTCTCTTTGCCTTGGATTGGAACGAAGGAGAAGGTTACCCTGTATGGATTGTACATCTTCCTCAGCTCTCCTCCGACGACGCAGTAAGTTACAGATCGATCTCGCTCCTCCACCCTCTCTATTTTTTCCGTTGATTCCTTGACGTAGTTCATCACAGCTTCAACCCACATGCATGCAGCCATTAGAACAATTACACGAGAGAGATAGAGAGAGAGCGCGTACCAGGGCCGAGCTGGAACAGCCGGAGACTTCCAGGGCCGCCGTCTCCGTCGATATATTCAGCTCGGAAAAGCATGTCTGGATTGATTTGACTGATGATTTCATCGTCTCTGTACATCTTCCATGCCTTCTCTGCAGGGATGTTAAGCTCTACCTCTCCTACCAAGCTCTTCATCTCTGGTTTTTGTTTGATTATGCACTGGAGATTAGATTATTATATAGATGGGCATGGGTGTGCTTCCAAGAAGAAGACAAAGCAACGAAATCCACAGAAAATATAAAATCTTACCCTTGAGCATTATTGCAAAATTATTTCGATCAAATTATTTGTTCCTTAAACCAGAAAATAGCAGTAAAGCCTATAAAGTCTGAAGCCAGGCTAGATTCTTACCTATACATAGTTCATAATATAACACGACCCACGCTTATTGTTCATCTTCACTGCAACCAGTGATATTGGCAAGATTCTATAACTTCACTTGTGTCCTGCTCCATTCAATAAAATAAATCGAAGTAGACGACTGTTCTCTAGCTTAACCATGGCAACATTACACAAATCCAAGGCAAATGCTGAGCACATTGCGCTGTTCGAAAGTCAAAATTCTAGGGAACTCGATGATCAGAAAGAAAGAGGACGAACTGGAAGAAGAAACAGATACAAAAATAGAAGAATTACAATGGGAAAACCGACAGTTTTAAGCTCTGTGACTTTACATAGAAACTACTCAAACAATCAAAATGAAAGAAGTTGGAATTCAAAGAAACGCCTGCAAACAAGCTGCATTGATTACTTGCATGAACCAAAATGATGATGTGATTAAGATCTGATGTTCTTTGTCACGTACCGCATCGGAAGCTTAGCGTGGTTATAAGTCTCGCTATTTTTGTTCTAACTCCGAGCTCAACATATGATGAAGTAGCATCTCAACTCTTTGGCTCCTCGATTTCGTTCTGTACCAAAGAAGATAACCAGTTGTTCTGTTAACAATGAAGAAAATGAACAAGGAGAAAAGACAAGAGTTGCGAACAACCAGTCCTCGTACCCGATAGATCTTCTTCGGTCCTTTCGACCTTCTCTGTCCTGAATTTTGCACAAAAAAATCATAAAAATTTGCGTAAAAATTAAAGGACAGCAATTTGAAAAACCTTGCTCTGGTCTTCACTGCTTTCTGAAGACTCCATTTCCAGTTCAGCAAAGAATGCCTCCAAGACAAAAGCTACGACCTGCAGTAACATCACTTCCGACATGTTACACACTTGATGATGAGAAGACTAATGAAAGGCAAACTGGTGGAGAAGAAGCAAGGTTACCAAGTTCAAAAGCAGCAGAACAGTTATTAAGTAGAAACTGACAAAATATGCGAGGCTCCAAGAAGTTCCTGTCAAATCCTTGTAGCTCTGAAATGGAACAAGTATTTAGAAAACGACACAAAACAACCTGAGTAAATTAGTTCCTAAAAGTTGTGTCGGAGAAGCAAACCTGCATCCAAATTTGCCAGTTACCCATGACCAGCAAATTGAAAAGGGTCACCATTCCATTTGGGAAATCATTAAAGTTGAACAGCAAATAGCTGATATTGTCAAGGACAACATTTATTATACCAAAATACTCTTCAAAAGCACCATAAAAAGTGAAAAAATAAATAGTTTTGAATAACTGTAGCCATTTGATTTGTATTATAATAAGAAAAATTCTGACTGTTAAACTAAAACAGGATTAGTAAGAAGTTACATCCACATTAAGGATACTCACTATCAGCCATTTCGGTGTCACCCAAAGAAGAATTACCCTCATTAACAATCCCTCCAAAGATCTTGAATAACAAAACAAAACACAAAAGTTTAGATTCATGGATACATGCAAAGAAAACAAATACGAACCAGATTGTATCAGTCATAACGGTAGAGACTATATGTTATCGAATAAATAGACTTAACTACCTCTGATATTGAAGTAGGAGATTATGTTCAGCATCTATGAACTAATTAAACACACTACAAACGTATATTCAGCAGAAAAAAAAAGAAGTTCGGTAAGATCATTCGTCATCTTTCGACAAATGAAAAAAAAAAGAAGGTTCAGAAAGCATTTAATTAACCTGCACGCCAAGGGAGCAATACAAAGAAAGGACACAAAATATGGTCCCAAGATAAGGCATCAAACTTGGTATGAGAGTTAAGAATGTGGCAATAAATGCTCTATATCTCTTGACATACAACAGAATTCTTATCAACCGTAGCATCCTTGCAAGAAGAAGGTACCGAATCCTGTAAACAAAACAGATAGAAGTTATTACAAGTATACCAGGTTTACAAGGAGTAGAGTGACCAAGGCTTGCTTTCAATTTATTCAATGTACAAAGAGAGTGTGTCAAAAGGCAAAAGCCTCCAAACCAATCCGAAATTGGTCGACTGAACGATTCAATCATTTGATCGATAAAGTTTTAATATATGTTAATATTGAAACCCATTGCTCTCTGCATCTCCCATCTCTAGAGCACTTCATTATGTAAATTGTTATGGTACCAAAGCACGTAAAATAAAGGAAATTATGATACCACTCTCCATTTAAAATAAAAGTTGAGCTGTTAGGCGACGCAAACGTCATAGTTTCTCCAATAACTGCAAAGGAACAATTTATTCTTAGAACTTTGAAATATATTTGAAAATAAAATTATAGCAAATCTTCTGCACGTCGATTACACGAAGATAAATTGAATAAAATGATAAAATTATCAGTATAACTAGGAAGAAATAAGAGAATCTAGCAAGAGCATGCGTTAACTAACTAAATGCAAAGCTTAAAAGAATCTCTATCAAATGTTGTACCTATAACCCACGTGATAACAAAATCGAACCGATTTTGGCCATCTCTCCAATAATTTGCGAATCCAAATGAATATACTTTCAGAGCCATCTCCACAACATATATCCATCCTGCGTACAAAAAAATAAAGTCAATCAAAGTCACAAAAAGAATGATGAAACTAAAAGTAAAAGTAGAGACATCATATAGCCATAAGTCCACAGTTAAGAAAAAGAAAGAAATAGGTAGAAACAAGGTTAATTATATATATATATATATATGTGGCTATTTGATTCTGAAATACATTGATGTTAATTCATGTTAAGTATTGTAAAGCAACAGTGAGTCCTTACCGAATACAAATTCCACCTTTTGCCATATTTTTTGGCCGGAACTGTTTTCGATATCAAGCTGCAAAATGCAAAAACTATAAAAATGAATTGACTTGAAACATAAAAATATGAGGAACATGATTTTCAAATGGTTGAACGATTCTTCAGTCAGCAACGTTTGCTAAGAAAATATGGCAGAAGGTTGACACATATTAACCAAACTATAATCTTTAAAATCCTATACTATTAGCAATGACAGCAAATTATAGTTTGGTTAAGTCATCAAGATTTATAAACAACATGAAAACTAGTTAAAGTTCAGTCTTACTGTTGTTTCGACAATGACCGCAACTAGATTGAGCACAAGGATGGAAGATATAATGTATCCAAATTTTGGGCTACGAACGAAGGCTTTCAGTTTATCCGATACTGGTGAACGATAGACGTATGGGTACTGTTCAAACCAAGATGGCTGCAACCATAATTACAAAATAAAATAAGAATTTAAAAAGCTCTTAGTAACACATAATAAATTTAAGAATAGATTTCTCTAAAATTGAAGAATGAAAACTTACCGTATCCTCCTTTTGGAATTTTAGAGCAATTGCATTGCACAGATCATCAAATTCATCCATATTAATCTAATAACAGAAGAATAATTCAAAGAAAAAATGGAGGAAATCACATGTCCAAACAATTCTTTTATCACGCGTGACAAACAAAATATTAACTAATGAAAGATGAGACCTCAGCATTAAGTATTTATCTTCTTGTTTGATCCAAGACAATCATAACCAGATATATAGAAAGCTAAATCTCTTAAGATGGTAATGTGTAAATAAATTTCAGGAAAAATAGATTTTATTTACATGAATTCAATATTTGATTTCAGGTCAGCAGAAAAGAAACTAATGTCAGTAATGATACCTTGAAATCGCGACTCTCGTCCAGCTCATCAAATATTAGTTCAAAGTCGTCCCTTGATATTTTTGGCAAAGACCTGAGTATGATAATATTTTTCATGTTTTGGAATATATAGAAAATTCACATCTAGCAGGAAAGACAAATGGAAACATATAACAACAAATTTAAGATGGTGTAAGAACTGATTATTACAAATCTTCATCAAAGAAGCTTTCTCTTCACTTCAATAAGTTCAGCCTGATATCTTACTTCCGAAACTAACGAATCATTGGATAATCTGAATTCAGATTAAACGTTTATTCTACCTATGCCACTTACATCCCAGAACCAATATCCATGACTTTAGAGCAGATCTCTCTAATTTGAGCGAAAATACTTTCGATTAAATGTTTTTTTCTGAATTCTTGCAATGTGTTTTTTTTTCTTTTAGTGGACTTTGATTATGACAAAAAAATGAATAATTAAGAAATTGAATTAACAAGGGAAGCTTTTATACCTGTATTTGTTCAGCTCCTCAAACAGATGTATGCACTGGTCTTTATCAAGAAACCCATTATTCTGAAAAGGTACACGGAAAACACCAGATGAAATGAATATCAAGAAGTTCTTTTCACAGTTTGTTCCCTCAGGAGCTAGGTCCATCACTCAGAAGTCATTCTCTTCAGCTTATTTCAACGTTAATAAAACAATCCCTGAATCACTCGACAAACGGTAAACGATAGACCAGCAAACAACTTACATTCTTATCTATAACACTAAACGCTTTCTGCAGTGTACTTATCCTCTTGTGGTCCTTCTCCGAAACTTGTTTTACGAGCTACACCAAGAAAATGCAGTCCATAGTAAAATAACCATCGGTGGAGAAAATAACACCAATCAAAGGTTAAATATGGTGTACCTGACTTTTGAAACTGTCATACACAACGGCAAGAACCAAGTTTGTGACAAAGTAAACTCCCAATAACACGTAGAGAACAAAAAACAAGCTATACCACCGTGAAACCCTGAAAGAATATAAGGAAAACATGAATGTGTCAAAAAAATTTCATTATTACTATGGAACAAATAACCAAAAAAATTGAAAAAAGTTTACCAAGTTGTTTGAGAAAAAGGTATGAAATGCTTATAAATGATTCGAACCAAGTTTTAGTCACTTAGAAGAACTCACTTACTTGTATGCAGGTATCCAAACATCTGGATTATTGGATGTGGTAAACAAAACAAACATTTGATATAGTGTGATGCCAAAAGATGTAAATATGAGTTTTCCTTGTTGTGTATCTTCAAACATGACAAATGCTACCCAGCTAGAGAAAACCAGAAACAAAAGCCCCAAAGCCTGCAATATAAAAAAATGGATGAGAAATAACATAATTCAAGTTGGAAATTTTAAAATATATGCTTCTCAATATTTACAATGTCTTTTATAAGCTTTGGACATATGGAACTATATTCCCTGAATTTTATTAGTGTAAAGTAACTATTTATAGTGTTATCCAGGAAGATAACAGTAATATAACCGATGAGACGATGAACGAACCAAGACATTCAAATATGTGCCCAACATTCCAGTGAGGATGACGATGCTATCCCGTATATCCCTAATAGAAACCGAATGAAAAAGCAAAAGTTAACAAACAACAAAAGGAACAAAAGTTCTTCAAATTTCGAGACATTAGTTAAAGAACAAATGCAGAGTGTATTCAATGTTACATAATTTCCGAACCAATTTTCTTCAATTGTGCGGAACACCATAACTAGTTTTGCAATAGTAAAGAGGGGAAGAGAGACAATAAGTTTACTTCACTACAACAGCCAAATGATCTTAGGAAAAATAAAAATAAAAATTTAACCAACGAAAAGAGTCTCATATGTGCAAGCATGGGAAGAAAATGAAAGTGTCATTACCTAATATTCATGATGAAAAAGATGACTCTTATATAAGGAGCAAGTCTGAATGGAAGATAATCAAGGGCCACTGGCGATACATATATGGAATAAACCAGCAAGTCAGCCACCAAAATCAGAAGGCAGGCAACCTGAATAGTCAAGAAGATAAAATGTTCTAGGAAACATTCCGGTAAAGATCATTCGTACATTTTTATATCTGTAGGGAATTGGAAGCAAATACATATAATCTTGCCCATATACAAATTTTTTGACTCATTCGTGAAGGGCGCTTGATAAAAAAAAAAGTTTCTGCTGCAAAATATGTGAAAATGCATTGGGAGTTTGAAAATACAGCATTTTTACATGTTAATCATATCCTAACCAAAAAATAACTCTTGAGGAGATGGTCTTAGATGGAGTAGGTGCCACGCAAAATCAACGACCTTCAGCCATCAATTTAAAGCTGAGAAATTGCACAAATCTACGACCATTTTGAGGAAATTCTAGTTCAAGTAATCCAGTTTGGTCATGGTTCCGAGAACGAAAAACACGTACCTTCACTTTATTTAGAGGACTTTTCCAAAATAGAGAGAATCCTTCATACGTAATTGGAAAGAAAGTATGAATTAGAAGCACTATGAGAGTTACTCCCTGCAAAAACAATATTGAAAAACCATAGCTTAACGAGCAGCCTAGAATGGTCAAATAAGATGCAGGGATGGCTAAGGTCAGGCCCAAAAAACAAATAAAATTAAGTCCAATTCACCACCATTTACCACCTCGTAGATAAGAGATGCAGCACCGGTTAGATAAGGCAACTCCCCCAGATAAAAATAATCTCTATCGTTACAAGTATACGTCGAAACTTTGGAGCACCATAAAGGTTTCTGCTTAAAATTAAAACAAGTCAGAACAGCACAAATCTTCTCTGTCTAGACACTGATAAAAATAGAGAAGAAGAGCAAACCTCAAAGAAATTAAGGGCGATCAGTGCAAAGTAATTCAGAGTCCAAATGATATCAAATCTAATGTAAATGAAGTAGAACTTTGTAGCGGTGTGAAAGCTTGGACGTTCAAGAATCTGCTCCGGTAAACCTACGCCATCTTCAGCCTGAAAAAATGGATTCTCAATCAGTAACAAGTATAGCCAACAGAATTGGTATCTAAAACAGAGGATAAAAGCCAAAAGAACTGGTACTAACCAGATCAACAAGGGCCGCAGCTCTTTGATAGGGCGAGCCATAAGTGACAGCATCTGAACGGTGTCGGAATTTCATACGAGGATCTTCTCGGCGACCACTGCCACTCACACTGCTCTCTCCGCTAAGCAGAGGCGACTCCATTTTCAAAGAAAAAGCGAAAGAACGGAAAACAGATCCTCGACAACAACTAAAATCTTCTCTAGATTTAAAGTCCGAATAAAACAAGACAGATAACAAGTAGAGATTGGAAAAGAAAGATTTACAGAGATGCCATGGCAGATTACTGTAAGATCGCCAACTCTGCACAAATCATCAAAAAGTTATTCTTTTTACGTCAGCGCTTGCCAGATTTCTCTTCCCAATTTCTGGTTTGGCCGACCCTGCGATAGCTCCACGTACAGGGCAACTAGAATTGCAGTGACGCAGCGGCGCAGCCACTGTCATGCAAACATCTTTCAAATTTTTAATTATTCTTCGACTGATTTTTGAACTGTAATATGTAATGTTCTGGCGCGTGTTTGATTATTTTTCACAACACTTGGAAATATTTAAAACCCAATCCAAATTCGATCGATCTGACATGCTTCCAGACAAAGTTAAAAGAAAGTACGGCAGAATGTGCTGTCGGTAAAGGTCCTTAAATTAAGAATACCGTGAAATGGAAGTCATCACCAGATCTGCGAGACTGGGCCACCTGTTCTTGTCTTTTTCATAACTAACGCAAAATGATGACTTCTCAGTTTTCACTTATCCGTTGATTACATGCAGAAGTGGTAAAAGAGCAAACAGAAGGCTTTAGAACAAAAATCATAGCTTGTTTAGGAAAGAGTTATCAACCCAACAAAACACAGGAAGATAAGGTCAACGACAAGAACCAATACCTCGTATCTATAAAGTCAAATACACGAAAACATGGAGGACAATTGTACCTGCTTTATTTGATGCATACTAAAACACGCAATTATGATTATCTTCACCATCAGAAGTAGTTTGATTGATTATGTGAGTAGATAGTTTACCTTCCCCATCCTCTCTGGGGAACGGCGGAGGGGTTTCCACTCAACCTGTCCAGAACACTATTAAAGTCGACAGGTTGTCCACTCTCCTCCAACCTCTGAATCACGCCGGCAACGTGGTCGCTCCTGAAACCCATGTTGCCCAATTTTTCAATCAGATCAGAGTGCGGATGATTGCGCACAAATTGTGAATGACTTGGATTTCGGGCCATGTGGTGGGGTCCCGGGGCTGCTTGTGCATTTTGAAGAGGAACACCGGTCGGAGGATATCCACCGGGATTATACTGAGGCTGTTGAGGTGGATTGTGCGTTCTTCCTCCTTCATTATTGTCATACACCAAGTATGTGTTTCCTGCGGGAAGACCAGGATGTTGGCCATATCCATTACCAACTTGTGCACCATAAGCGCCTTTCATTTGCTGAGGGGGAGGCTGCTGCTGAGGCTGTGGTAGAACTGGCCTGCTAGATCCAGCATATCCATAAGACATTGCATCTGAGCGACTAGATCCTGGCTGAGGAATAGATGAAAATGGCACTTGCATTGTCATGCTGTTGGGTTGAATTTCTGGAGTGGGAGGATTTGCCGGTTGACTCTGAGGGTAGGAAGGATACAATGGTTGCGGTGGCTGTGGACGAATCTGGGTCTGCTGTGGTGGTTGGACCTGGGAAGGAAGCTGCTGAGGCCATTGCTGCTGATACAGAGTAAAGGGTTGTGGGAATTGTGACGTTTGGCTTACCTGAGGCTGAGAATATGCCGGCTGTTGGGGCACTGGAGTCACTTCTTGAAGTTGGGGAGCTTGGTATGGAGGATTAGAAGGAAGGTAATTCTGGGGTAATTGAGCTGGGGCTGGCGCTGGTGCTTGGGGATTTGGCAATTGGTTCGGAGGCACATAATAGGATTGTTGTTGAGTTGTGTTCTGTGTAGGAGCTGGTATTGATGGTAGAGACTGTTGAGGAGGAGTAACCTGCTGAGGCAAGGTAAGAGCTAAGTTTGTAGGCTCAGAAGAGATGTTGGTTTTCTTAGGCTCAGAAGCTCGCTCGTCAGTAGATTGTGAATGACTTGAAGAAGTTGTTTCTTTTTGAACAAGCTGAAATTTGGCCAACTCCTTCTGAGTCTCTGCAAGTTCTTGTTTGTCTCTCAGAATCTGCACAGATCGATGCACCTGCATAGAAGAACCATAGTACATAAATTAAAAAATCAAAACATGCCTAATACCGGTTATAGAGGGAATCTTTTTGGAAAAAAGACAACAAAACTGGGATATATCCACTTAAAATGAGAAAATCAAACTATTTTCCCTCCGCTGGACCACACAATCATAAGTTATCCTAGTTACAAAATTCAAGCTAAAGCAACCAGTTAAATCTTGGAGGGGGTGATCAGGCATCCGGGACACTGAAACAAATGTTTACCAGGTAAATTCATTAAGTTGGATAAGGTACTTACGTTCCAAAAACACACGCATAGACATACATAGTTTGAGCCAAAATAAAATGATATATATGCAATCCAGAATGGAACAACATTTACCAAAATCCTTTCTCTCTGTGCCTCAAACCAAACCCAAAGAGTTCTAAGTTGATCCAGAACATACAAGCACCATACAGCGCTTAAAATAGCCAGACAAAGATCTTAAGAAACACTTCTTCATCAAATAAATGTCACTAATTACACCCATTAATCAATAAAACTATATATTGAGTAAAAAATTATCTACAAATTTTGAAAAAAAGATTGAGGTCCATAAAAGCTAAAAATGATAAAATAAAAATTAGCATGAATGATCACCCTTCCCCAACATCACAGAATGAAGTCTAAAAGATGCTGCATAAAAAATCTCTGAAAAAAAAATGCATTGCTCTTCCAACTTCCAAACGAAGAAAAAAATGCCCCACATCACAATGCAAAAAAAAGGCTGACTCAGGTACTCTTTTATCAAACACAAAGCACACTATATGGGATAGCAAAACCTCTCTTCTTCAAACACTGCCAAAAAAGATTGATGTAGTTGAGTTCCCATATTCAGATCCTAATAAAAAGATCAGCTTAAGAAAGAACCACACTAAGACTTTGGGATATTTCTAAACTGCAGTTTTCAGAATCATCTGAGCATTATTACATACTTCAACGTGACCTCATCAACATTTTCATTATCTATAGTAATTTTTACCGATAATAATAATCTGTATAAAATAGGGAGTTCTAAAAAAAGCTCCACCTTCAAATGACTTCATAAAAGAGGGAATTAAATAGAGATATTAAAAGCATGTCTAGACCCAAAGACCACATTGCTCTACACTAACAAGCTCGTCGTCTTTTTGAACCCACTTCAGACGCATTCCCCAACCCAAAAAACTCTGAACCAACATCGGACATCATGATGTTCTTCAGTGAATAATTTGAATTTGAAAAAAGAACAGACTAAAACATCGACAATACATTGCTCCAAAACTAAGCAACAATCACTCAAGAACTACATGGTAACTAAAAGATGCCTTAACTATAAAAATGTTGAGCAAGGTAGTAAAATATTATAATTCTACTTATCGGTATGAAAGTTTCAACCCTGTGACTTACTTCTTGGACATGTTTATCGAGAGATTTAAGTTTTGACTCTGCCTCTCCATGATCACGAAGTAGATCAGATCTCATTTCTCCAATTGATTTGTCAAGATTGTAGCAATACAATTCCAGCTGAGACAATCGTGAACTGATTCCTTCAAGAATGCGCATAATATTGTCACTGTGTTTTTTCATGCCTCTATCAACATAAGAGAGTAAATCTTGGTTTAAGGTCTCTTCTGGCTGGTTGTAAACAGCAGCAGGAAAAACAGCAGACCTAGTAACTCTGCTTTTGTTAAAATCCTGCTGGCGAAAGAAAAAGTGAGCTCCTCAACAAATTATTCAAGCAGTAGACTATAAGCAATCTAAGAGCAACTTTTCAAGCTTCATATTCCTTAGCGTTTATTAAAATAACCTACCAATGTACACAGCATCGACACAGAAAAAATAATCAAGATCGTAACTAAAATCATTTCCAAAATACCAAAATGCAAACACATCCCCAAATCAACGACCAAATATCTCCGTAGGCTCCTACTCCCCCGACCGTAAAATCAATATAAAACCCTAATGATAGCAACATCAGTCAATACCTTGCTCGAATTAGCACCTACTCCAACATCAGCGAGGCCTCCGTTGGATGTGTCCTGGTTCCCATAGTCATCGTAAGAGCAGAGAATATCATCCGTGCCAAAATCGAACCCCTTGGAGCCCGAGTTAGCCCGGACAGACGAACCAGACGCCATGGATGGCAGAATTTGATCGGAATACAGCTTCCGTCAGATATTTAACAGGAAATCGCGGATCTGGAACAGTCCGACGAGGAGGGATTATCAAGGAAACGTTTTTCTTGAGGAACAAATAACAATCATGTGGAATATATCGGTCAGATAAGTTTTGCGCCGGGACACGCATCAACAATTTTCTTTTATTTGCACCTTAACCCTCATACTATTTAGTTCTTGGCACTTTAGTCTTTTATCAAAAATAGCAAATAGCAATGGCCAAACCATGATCCATCGGTTCGGTCTGAACATTTTTTTGGTATTCGGGACAGTTTTTTTTTAATTAATAGGCGGATCGGTTATATTTTTTCAGCTTAAATAATAGAAAATTTTAATTATAATGTTTTTCCTAGTTATTTTAATTTTAGAAATTAAAATATATTTCAAGAATCAGAATCGAACCGACCCTAAGATCGAAAATAGTGAAAATTGAACTGAACCCTAAGCTGAAATTAAAACATGGTCATGCAAAAAAAACCGACCAAACCCAATTTAACTCCGAAATTGACCCAATCCAATTACACGTGGCAGCACTAATGCAGCGGAATGGATTTTTCGTCTTTGACAAGGGTGATTCGAGAGAGAATCAAATTGTAGTAAATGTTTTCATACGTAAATTTATTATGGGAGTTTCATCGTTGTAAAATCCCAGCTGTCGTACAATTGTTGGTCCAGCTCCCCCACTCTGCCAGCTCTGTTGTTGATATCTTTGTTCCTACGTGGCACTATCTCCACCATACACGTGCAACATATCTACAACAAAAAATCAGATACCGTAAGAGACTTGAGCCTATCTTTACATAATTACCCCTCCCCAGTCCCCACCTTACATAGCTCAGCATTTACTATTTTCGAACTAATAAAGACAAATAAAAAAAGATTAGATAATAATCAGCCTTAATCTTAATTAAGAAGGGCTAAAATGGTCATTTCGGCGGTCAGAGATTCAGACTAGGCATGGTTGCCGCGTAATTACTGTCAATCGACAACTAAACTTCTCCATCCTCTCTCCAGTTTCTCTGCAAAATCTTCAGCCAGGAAGATCGATCGTCGCCGGATTTTCATTCGCGCCGGCCGTGTTTTCCTCTGACAATGAAGAAATCAGGTTTTTTTGCCGCTTCCGTCGCCGCTGCGTTGGCCATTCTGATCATCCTCTGTAATACGAGTATCCGAGATTCTCAGAGGGCAATTCTTGGAACTGTGTTTTGGGTTTTCTTGATCTTTGTTTCGATGTGTTTTGTTTGAATATCTTCTAAATTTCCTCGATCGTGCAAAAATCTCAACTTTTCACTGATCGCGTCGTCGATAGGTGGAGAAAGACGGGGTAAGAGATAATTCTTCATCTGATCAACGATCTGAGTCGACGGATAAATTTGCTCCGAGGTTCGATGGGTTGAAATTCATCGAAACTCTTGTCACCGTGGAACACCAAGCCTTGACGAAAGACCGGCATTGATGTCCAATGGTCGAGCACCATCTCGCAACGACAAAGCACCATCACGCACCTTCCGACGCACGGTCCCGACCTCCAAGTTTCAGCTAAGGTAGTTGTTAATTTTGCAGGTAACATAGACATTGAAAAGCCAACAAAGAAAGATAGAGGGCATCCGAAAGACTTGTTAGAGTAGGAGCTCGAGGATTATGGCGCGAGCGCATCAGCACGCTGGACACCCACAGTGCGCCCAGTGCGCCCCCCACTATCGAGACAGCGTGCCTACTCGCGCTCAGCCTTGCGTGCACCGCATGTTCCGTCCACGCGCTCACTTCGGCAACAACGGCGTGCGCCCCGACACACTCCGCAAGATCAGCGTTGCCAGCGCACGCACAACTCAGCATCACGACAGCAGCGACACCCGCGCGCGCACAACTTAACATCACGGCAGCGGCCGAGCGCACCCCGACACCATCGTGCGCGCACACTGCAGCGCTCAGCAGGCCCATGATCACAACCGAGGACATGTCTGAGGCTGTCAAGCTCGCCCAATAGGCCCATCGGTTTTTTCTCTATTTTTCCAAGTTTTCTAAATCTTAGAATAAAGAAAGGAACCTTAAGGGGTCAGCCGCCTTCCTTGTAGGGAATCATTCCTCACTCTATATAATGTACCCCCTCCTCTTATTATTTTTCATTGAAGTTTATCAAAGAAGAGAGCCTTGCGCCTTACTTGATAGCCATCATTCGATCTCTCTTCTCCGGTGAGTCACATCCGACCAAGAAGTGTCAACCTTCGTCGAGCGACCGGTGCGTCATATCTGAGCGTTCCCTTGAAGTCTATCAAGCTTAGCCACTCAGCCGCCCGAGTGTCTAAGTTGTCTCGCCACTCACCTCCGCCAACCTTCCGAGTCACGTCCGCCTTCTTCCCGAGCTGTATTACCCTTCTCTCTTTTCCATCCCGGTTTGGGCCGCACTAATTTGTTGAGACCACACTTGTCTGACCACTCGAGTTCGTGCTTGGCTCGTCAAAACTCCGTCTATCTTCTTGATAGCGCGGCCTTGACCTTCGAACATACATTTTTTCACGCTAAGTGGAACATCACTTGATCCGCGTCGTACTAACCTTTCGGTTGCACATCAGGCACAGTCTAAGATTTCAACTCTAATGAGTTTCGCGATTTTAAGGGGAAAAAGAAAAGTTTTTTTTTCTTATCTTTCAAACTCCGACATTGTCAAATATAAATTGATGCACCCAGTTGAATTCTAAGCCTCTAATTTCAAGATGTTTGCTTGCAACGCTACGCGCCATTGCTGTCTGCATTTAATCTTTAAAGCAGAAGAAGATGATGAATAGATGATGCTATCCAACTGGTTCAATTGCGGCTTGTCAGATAAACCTGACCCGAGTCTCTATTCTAGAACAGTAAAGCTCCAATTTTTTTTGGTAATTTGTGAAACAATATCCACCATGTCACTCAATCAGCGTAGGACTCTGGGATTGGGTCGTTTTGGTGGGGAAGAGAAGGGATAACTACAAGGAACATGCGCTGCCATTTGGTTTCAATTTTCAATGAGCAATATGGCGATTGCTCGTGCACTTGCCGTCCCTCGAAAATGGAGGAAATATCCATAAATTTGCCTAAAATTGAAAACTTGATGAAGTGGGTAGTCGTATTTTCCTGGTTTATCCTCTTTTTGTTGATTGCGATTTTGATTTTTAGCCATGAAACGCAAGTCGACCCTTCTTTTGGCAGTGCTCACTTGACTCGACAGAGTTGGTCTAAAACACCTGAGAAAAGAGAGTGAGAGTTTCTCTCCATTTTCTTCAGCATCGCCATCCAAGTTCAGATCCTTCTCTATTACGTTCAGGATTCACTCTCAGAAGCTTTTGGTTACGAAGCAATAATTCGTCAATAAAGCATCCATTTTTTCCGTATTTCCACCAGAATTTGTTCGCAAAGAATCCCTTCGATCATCAGCGAGGACCGGCCTTTTTCTTTGGTTTGTAGCAGGAGCCCGTTTTTGGATAGCCGATCCTATTCCTAGTCTCCGATATCGTCCTGGAGCAGAATAATGCTTCAGATTACAGATGGGCAAGGGCAACCGTAGCTTCTTATCTTCCTCAAAGAACAGATTTTTACGCAGATCTAAAGGTTTTTTTGTATATGTTCTTGGTTTCAGTATTCATTTCTAAGTTTCCTAGATAAACAAGCATCATAGATTGACAAATTCAATCAGATCATGGCATAATTATCAGAACCAGACAGAAAAAAACACATCAAAATAGCTCTAGAGACAAACCAACATCAAATCCAGATGAAAAGTGTGAGATTTTTACATAAGAATCAAGCCCAAATTGGATTTCAAGCAGCAGAAGATGACAGAAAACGAATAAACTCTCAGCGTCTCATATGCTTCACTTTGTGCCACCCTTTCTTGCAAGAATCCCCGACAATTTTGACGCCCCTTTTAAACAAGATCTTCAGCTCCTTAGCCCTCGCCTTCACCTGATGCTCAAATCGGGCCATCCCTTTCCTTACCCCAGAATTAACAAGCGAAAAGTTGAGGCTTTTACTGGGTCAGTTTCCTCCATTAATAGCCGGAAGGTGGATCCAAAGTCCAATGCAACGAGAACACGTGCCGGTGATCCAACGATTAATAAAGCTGTCGTATTTATCTGCTTTCTTGATTACCCACGTCAATTTGGCTTCCTACAACCAATAAACAGTCACTAAAGAGAGACTTATGAATCTTTTGCGTTAATGTGTAGAGAGAGAAACACAGAAAAAGCCAAGAAAGATTCTTCATTATCACATCGAAGTTATGCTTTTTCAAGGAAAGAAGACTGAGGCAGCTCATGGAATAGATTATAGTAAATGAAGATCATAGAGATGGACAACAAGAGTCCATAAAAATGGCAAATTGCTTTTAACAAAATAATCGAAATCAGAGGTCCTAAACACACGTCACTCCATATCTTAAATTTCAAAAACCAGGATGAAAATCCATCAGCTGTCAACAGCCTGATTTTTCTGCTTTTGAACAGAAAACACCGCTTTGAAAAGCTGTTTCTGCATCGAGATGTAGCATAATTCTCCTGAGTTCTCCTTGAAGGAGCAACAAAAATGAAGATCAGAACCTTACAAACATCAAGACAGTCTAGTTTATCCTCTAAAAGCCAATCGATCGCATAGACCGATTATGTATCCAAACGAAGAGTTGCTGGTTAGACATGAATTAAAGTTGAAAACAACCAACACCCAATTTGGATGAACACAACCATTACTTGATAAAAATTAAAAAGGTAAAAAATAAATGAACACTAATCAGACAGTGAAGAACTCGTGCTGTAAAATATAACTTATTTAACCATTAAGCACCCACTGTGAACATGCATATCAGAATTGACATGTGCCATTATGAAGAAAATGTAGCAAACAGTGTCAAGGCATTGTACAGAGAATGTATAAGATAGAAGAACTTAAATTATCAGACCAACAATATGAACTTCCAAGGACACACCCGATGAATTATCACACCCTGCAAAGAATTATCAACAGACAAGTGAGATCCACTGAAGACAGCGGAACTTATAAGAAAACCACGATAGACAGTTTCTTCGAGCAGTGGAGCAATACTGCAGTACGTGAAAAAGCAGGCTACTTTTGACACGTCACTGCTAAGCAAGATCTCCTTCAGAACAGAGTCGTTTGCATCCTGCAATGCATATGGGAATATAAGGATTAGGTACAAAATTTCTAGTCCAGTGAAAAGATGAAATAGAAAAGCTTTTAGGCTTACCTTTGGACCGAATAATCTATCTGAAACGATCGAAGAAGAGAAAACGACGGTGAGCCTGCTGTTAGTTGGGACAGCTCTCGTTGAGTCTGCTACTCTTAAAAGCAACTTCCGAAGGCGACGGAAGCGACGGTAAGTGGGTTCATTTCCCCGGCGAGTAAAATGCAATGCGGTGATTATCTGGATTTGGTATTTGTAGGAAGAGCTTGTGGGTATGGAATCTTAGTGGACGTAGGGCCATTCAGAGCAAGGGTTGGTGCAGTGAGCCCAGTTTTGTTTCAGAATGGCGAAGGGTGTGGAGCTTGCTTCAAGGTTAAGTGTCTAGACCAAGCCATTTCCAGTAGACGAGCGGTGGCGAAAATCGTAACGGACGAGTGCGCAGGTGGCTACCGTGCCAGTGGTGAACCCACTTCGACCTCAGAGGTGGTCATACTCAAACACGGCCGTCCGCCGAGTTCAACGACTTTCCACTGTGATTAAAATAGTTTTTTTTTTTGTTTTAATTAACTTATTAAATTTAATTATTGCATCCAAAATTAATCATAACTATTCTATCGTAGATGAAACATGATCTCATTGGGCGGCAGCCGGGGCCGCCGGTGCCGCCGTCCACCTTTTACCATTCCAACCAAAATGATTTTTATGTTAAATTAGGGGTGGGCGGATCCGATCCAATCCGACGATCCGATCCAATCTGATCGGATTCGGTCGGATCAGATCAAGTATTCGGTAGAATAATATGTAATTTGATCCGACGTTCGGATCGTTATGGGATCGGATTGGCTATTGGATTCGAAGCCAATCCGATCCAATCCGAACGTCGGATTCTCCAAATCTGATTAAATATCCCTAAATTTTTTAATTGGGGTTTCAAGCTTTCAATCGTGTATTTATTGGCCACAGCTTCGAAAATTTCTAAATCCGATTAAACTTTGGGAATATTTAAACTTTCCAAATCCGATTAAACTTTTCAAATCCAATTAAACTTTCCAAATTCGATTAAATATCCTCAACATGCAGCCTTCTTTCTCTGGAAAAATACTCTTTGTCTCTACCTCAGCCTCGGAAAGTTTGATGTTCAGCTCAGGATTGATTAAGTAATCCGATCCGATCCGATCCAATAATTTGAAATGGATTCGGATCGGATCGAATTCGGATGAAGTTTTGGAGCCGATCCGATTGGATCCAAAACTCCAATCCGACAACATTCAGATCGGATTAGTTCGGCATCAATCCGATCCAATCCGAACTGTTGTTCACCCCTATGTTAAATATTAACGTCTGACATAATTGATTTTATAAAATTAAATTTAATATAAAGTTCGTTCATTTATTTTAATATTTGTTCACCAAAGTAATACGAAAATTGACCAAGGTTGAGCAAAATAAACTCAAAACCAACGGATGGGAAGCAGAAAATTATGCTTATTTTTATTAAGATATCATTTTTAATTACTTTCTATTTATTTTTTAGATTTTAGACAATTATTGATTTTCTGTTCATATCTTAGGTTCAATTTCAAAATTCAGAAGGAAAATTCATGCACTAGGATGATCATATGAAAACAAAAGAAGACAAATTGTACAGTAATGCAAAGCGAATCCGCCATTGGAGCACGAAAAGAAAGCTCCTGACGGAGAACCAAAGAAGAAGGAGATCACCAAACTGTCCCCAACTTACAGAAGACTGCAAAACATATGAGCAGCTTCGTTTTGGTTAGAGAAGAAGAAGAGGAGGAATCACAGGCTGGGTTTTGAAAAATAAGCAACCGATGAGTACCTCGCGTCTAAATTACATGATAAAAATGCGATCTTTGATTTCAGTCTTTATCTTTCCAGAAGAACGAGGAAGAACCAGAGCCGGAATCCTGCTGGTTTTCAACGTCCGAGTTTTGAGATTGTGGGTTATTAAGGTTTGCGAAAGGAAACTGAGATTGAAACGCGAAATTGCTGGAATCAAAATCGTCCCAAACGGAACTTCCCGGACCCCAGCCGGACGAAATTGCGTTCAACCAAGTTTCTGTCATTTCGGACCACACTTGTTTATTCGACTGTGAAGAACAGCCCTGAGCTTCATCGCTGGTCGTTATCTCTCGTGATGCAGTTGCCAAAGAGACGTCGAGATTCTCTTCTCGAGGAATCTCTGGCGGTGGTGGAGGTGGCGCGGTTGTTTCCGGCGTTTCTTGCGGAGGAGCTTCTTTCTCTTTGTTAAGGAAACGCTCGGGGAAATTGAGCTTTGCGTTTTCGCCTCTCAGCTTGAAGGCCTCGCGATCGTACGCCATTGCAGCCTCTTCAGCCGTGTCGAAAGTGCCGAGCCAGAGCCTCGTCCTGTTTCGAGGAAGGCGAATTTCAGCAACCCATTTGCCCCAATGTCGCTGCCGTACGCCCCTGTAAAGCTTTGCGGCGTGCAGAGGGTGGAGCGGCGGAGGCCTAAACCACGGCCGAGCATCGGCGCTTGATCTGTTCATCGTTCCTCTCGGGCTGAGATTTAGCGCGTCCCTCCAGTACTGAAGAAGCTGTTGCTGCTGCAACGACGCCGAATCTGCGACAAATTGCGGCGGAAATCCGCCGACTTGGAGGTGGTGAGAAGAGAAGGATATCATCTGCTGCTGATTTTGGTTGACGGCCGTCGTCGATGGCCGGAAAACTCGGACAGGCGAGCTTACGAGTTGCTGAGAAGGTTCGAAAGCGAACGGAAAAACAATTCTCGATGATTGAGCGGCGGAGGAAATAGGAAGAGTTGGGTCGTTCCGATCCGGGCTCCGAATCTTCTTTAGAGGTCTCTCAGATGTTGAAGCTTCATCAAAAACTGGTTTCCATGGCGGTCTCTCCAAGAATCCCCCATACTTCAGTTCCTCCTCGTCATCAAAACTCATCTTCGATTTTCCCCTGCTCTTCTCTCCTGACATTGGACTGTAAATTGCTTCCCTCTACTCAAAGACAAATACCAGATTGAAAAGATTGAACAGAATGAGAAAAAAGGAAATAGAAAACGACGATCGGATGCAAAAATCTGGCCGAAAGTCAGAAAAGGGAGAATTTTGGAATCTGGGTTCCTCAGAAAAACCAATCCCGTTGAGACAAAACCGGATTGCAGAATCCGATTTGGGTAATGAACACATCCAAAACTGGAGGAAGAGGGCGAGGAGAGCAGAGACAGGTTTTATACTAGAGACCAGAAAAAGACGTTGAAACACCCATTCTCTCTCAACAATTTCTCTCTCTAAATATTCACGTGTTTAATTCTGAGTTGAAAATTCAACTCATATTTTACACTTCGATAACGTATACGACTAAACATCTGCGAATCAGGTAGAAGTCTATTCCTTCATGTCACGGTGTTTATACATCAGAACAAATAGCAATCAAGCATTTACCCTTTACGCTTCAGTTCATTTTTAGAGGGTATTCGAGATTTTTTGACAACGAGCTCCAAGAACAAAAAAACACGTCAAAATTCACTAAAGCTAGGGAAATCGAACTCAATTTTACTCTTATCAATTTTGTTTTTCGCCATAAAAAAAGCTAGTGCTTGGAGGTATTAGTATGGGAATTGAAGCGATCCACTTTCGGTGAGAAGAACAAGAACCAAAGCAGCATTCAAACAAAGTAGATTGGTCCGGTCGTCATAAAAAGTCAACACCAGTCGGTGATAATCGGCACTTGTCGGTGGTCCACTCAAAACATTTGTCTTGAACGAACAAAAACCATTTACAACTAAAACCATACATCGCTCTCATAATTCTTCATTGTTTTTTTGGGTAAAAGTTATATTTAAGACTGTGTTTCGCTAAAATAGACGAATAAATAGGAGATCATGCGACGATAACAGACATCTGAAAGAGAGTGAATATGTCTGATATTAAAATCTATATTCAACCCATTAATAAAATCAACCACTTTAGTTACGAGAAGTTTGATGGGGTGTCATTTCCTCAACCTTACAATTAGTGAAACGTTAGTCTTAGTTTTTATTAAATAAATAAATGAATTAATATGCTTTAAAAATGAATTATTCCACTTTTCTATGGCACTAGCAAGTTGGTAATCCAAGCTTTGGAAGCAAATAGGTGCCTCCATCTTATTCTAATGCTGGCATAATCTCAATTCCCACTTAATTAGTCATCGGATTGTGTACACTAAACAATGTTATCGCTATTCGGCTGACCAACAAATAAAATAAAGCATAGTTGTTGCAGCCTCCGCGCTCGATATTTTATTACGAAGAGAATATAATAAGGCCAAGACATGATTTAAGATTGTTGTCTCGAGTAGATTAAGTATCAATTATTTCAATAAGTCAAACACTAATTTACAAACTAATACAAAACTTTTAAAGTTAAATTAATCAAGAGGTTAAGTTCGATTTGGATCGAGAAGATCGTCTTAGGATTTGATGGAGTAGTTTGTATAAATTATCTATTTTCTAGATCGTTTCTCCGAGGTTTCTCGTCTCGCTCATCTTACAACGTGTCAAGTTATTATACGAGTTTGAAGCAGTACCCGATTATTTTTGCTTATGATAATTGCAACTATAGTTTAACCAAATTAGTTTATTCAACGAAGCGATAATATTTAATATACGAGCATTATGGCTTACTACACTTTTCTATGTGTAAATCCGCCATGTTATAATAATTACAAGGTATGAATAAGAGAGCGAAATATGTAAACCGAGAACAAAAACACATGGAGAATCCAGTTGGCTAATATTTTATGTCACACATTTACGATATTGTAAGATAAGATTCTATGAAGTTTTGTGAATTTTCAATAATTTTACGATTTATTATAGTTTTATCAATAAAAAACAAAAAAAATCAATTAATTATTTATACGTCAAAATAACAAATGTCTACGGTAGTATTACAAATTTGTACTTCAATATAATAAATTTCTATGTCAATATAAAAAATTTGTAGATCAATGTAACCAATCTATGCTTTACTATAAAAAATTTGTACGTCAATATAAGAAATTCGTACATCATGAAACGTACGGAATTTTAATTAAATTTTTTATTTTATTCATTAAAAAAGTATAATAAATCTTAAAATTATTGAAAATTCATAAATTGTCTTATAATATTGCAAATGTGTGAAAAAATTTAGAAATTTTTTCTTGACGTATGAATTTTTAACTAAATTTGATTTTTTATGTATTCAAAAAATTATAATAAATCGTATAAATATTTAAAAAATTAAAAATTTTCAGGTTATTCTCTTATTTTGTTATAAAAATGTGGTAAAAATTTCAACTCATTATGATGAGATTTGATTAACTAAATTAATTGTAAAAAAATTAAAAAAAATCGATCGTACGCACCTATCTTCTTTTAGACGTCTGTACTGGATGCATTCACACTCGTTCGAATGTCTGTACCGGATGCACTGATCCTATTTGGACGTCTGAAGAGTCTTAATTGAGTTTTTTTTGAACTCAAACATTTTTTGTTATATTTATCCAAAATTCAAGTCCGAATATAACTTTTATCCTTGCGTATTTTGGTGAAATACATGATTCTTCATAATACTTAATTCAATTGGGTTTTAATATATTGATTATTATGTTATGACTTGAAACATCTTAGATTGGAGATGGATATTTTAGTAAATGCGCGGACTTCTAAGGTGAATTATTATGTCATTGGGTTGGAATTCCGAGTCCAATTCTAGTAGTTTGGTTGTATGACCTGACGTTTCTATTTCATTATGAACTTATGTCGTGACTGTGATCGAACAAATTTACTAAGTGGGATCATAGATTTAGATAGGAACATTATTCTTTGTAAATTGATAATATACATTAAAAAGCAAACTTCTAATTACATTATTCAAAACGAAAATACTTAATCGACCAAATTGTATCTATTGAGTAGTGTGACCCGGCAAATTTACCGAAATCGGGATGATCGAAATGGAATCGAAAGAATTCAAAAGGACGCTGCATAAGTATAATGACTGGATAGTATCTTAGCTTTCTTGTTTGGAGACAAATTGTCGACGATCAATGAACAGTTGACGTAAACCACTACCTGCTGCATGGCAAAGTCTCCGACCACCACGCTCACAGG
This sequence comes from Begonia fuchsioides, assembly GCA_003255005.1. Classification (NCBI taxonomy): domain Eukaryota; kingdom Viridiplantae; phylum Streptophyta; class Magnoliopsida; order Cucurbitales; family Begoniaceae; genus Begonia; species Begonia fuchsioides. The sequence continues at coordinate 648,887 of QAOC01051215.1, read as the reverse complement.
CACCGCCACTTTCACCAGCAATGGAATCTTGCCGTTCTGCCTGTTTTCCACCAAAGCCTCTTGAAGACCCGACCCGAATTCACTCTTTCCCTTCAGCAGAACCCTAATCATCGTCGTGTTCTTTCCGGGTTGGAGAAAATAAGGAAGCTTTCCCGAACAGAGCTCTGAATCTGAGTACATGACGACGACGGAGCTGTCTTTACCGTACTTGAACCCGATGTTCGCGTTCGGGTTCTCGGCCCTCACCGTGACGAGGAACTCGGCGTAGAGGCTGAAATCTGATTGGAAACTGAAGGCGTGAACGTCGAAGCCATTGACTTGATAACTCGGAACCTGGGGTTGCAAAAAGGCGTAGAGGAAAAACGCCATAGCCGCTAAAATCAGAAGGGCGACGAAGACGAAACAGAAGCAACAGCAGAGACATCGGAGACAGGAACTTCCACCGGAGCCATGGCTTTTGGAATCGTACCGGGGAATATTCCGGCGATACGGGGGTGGGCGTAGGCTGCCTTGTTTATCAGTGAGAACGACGTATCGGGGTGGGTACGGAGGGCCGCCGGACTCCATGGAAATGGAGGTTGTTGGGCATAGCTTTGAAGAGGAAGAGAAGAAGAATAAGGAAGAAGAGAAGCTAGGAGAAAGGCGGAGGGCCAGGAAAAAAAGGATTATTTTGGAGAATGGCCGTCCACTGGTTCAGGACATTGTTAGGCATGTGTGGACGGTGAAGAAGACGTACTCCGGCTTGTTATTGCCCATGGACTCGATCAAACCCTATTATTTATTTATTTATTCTATTTTAATTTTGTTTTCTAGACCTACACCTATTTTTATCATCCAAAAATATATAAAAGTTTTAATTATATATATATATATTTTATTTATTTATTTATTTATTTATTATTTGAACTAGTAATTTTTTTTCAATTTGAGATTGTTTTATTCAAAAGTGTTTCACAACTAAGGAAAAAATAATGTACAATTATTGAAATATTTTTAAATTTTTAAATTTATTGTCTTATATTCTTACAAATATATAATAAAAAATTTAAATCATTTTTATTAATAAAAATAATTATTATTATATTTCGGGGAGGAGCTGACAGATAAGTGCAGATTTTCATTCTCCCACAGCTGGAACTTTGAGAGAGAGAGACTCAATGGCGACCAAAATCGACGCCAGAGAACTGTTGAGTGGCCAAGCCGAAATTTGGGAGATAATGTTCGGTTTCGCCGATTCAATGGCTTTGAAATGCGTTGCAGAGCTTGGAATCGCCGACATCATACACTCCAACGGCGGCGAACCAGTCACCTTGTCTCAAATAGCTTCCGCCTTAACGGAATCTACCTCGCCGGACATCTCCTACCTCGCTCGCGTCATGCGGTCTATGGTCCGCAAAAAGATCTTCACCGCCCATACTCCGGCGGACGGCGGAGAAACGCTCTTTGGGCTGACGGAGAAATACCGGAAATGGCTGTTGAAGGACTCTGAATTCAGTTTAATTCCGATGATAATAATGGAGAATCACCCGTTGCAGTTAGCGCCATGGCATTACCTGAGCCACTGCATTAGAGAAGGTGGAACTGCTTTCAGCAAGGCCCATGGCTGTGAAATATGGGATTTCGCTTCTGGAAATCAAGATTTCAACTCCGTTTTCAACGACGCCATGGCCTGTGCTGCGAAGCTCGTGATGAGCGCGGTCTTATCCGAGTACAAAGATGGGTTCGATTGCGTTGCAACACTCGTCGATGTCGGAGGTGGGACCGGAAAGGTCATCGCCGAGATCGTGAAAACCCATCCCCACATACAAGGCATCAACTTTGATCTGCTGCACGTGGTGGCCACAGCTCCTGCCTTCCCCGGAGTAACCCACATCGGCGGGGATATGTTCGAAACAATCCCCACCACCGACGCCATTTTTCTGAAAGTTGGTGAATAAATCAAAGCTGTTTTTGATCTTTTTAGTGGCTAAATCACGTTCTTTCTTTTTCCTTTAGTGGGTGTTACATGACTGGAGCGACGAGCCCTGTCTGAAGATTCTGATGAATTGCCGGAAAGCGATACCGGAGAAGACAGGGAAGGTAATAATCGTCGACATAGTACTGAACCCAGACGGCAACGAGTCGTTCGACGACATCCGCTTGGTGTTCGATTTGCTGATGATGGCTCATAGCACCGGAGGAAAANAAAAAAAAAAAAAAATCATTCACAACCAACAATATATTAAGCGTTCAAATCAACAATATATTAAGTTGAGGCTTTTCGAATAAATCGTTGTCAATTCGTATCCTTCTTCCCCGCTCACTTTTGCAGCTCCGTTGATTCGACGAGCTGATATCTCGAGAAAATGGCTTTCATTCCGGTGACATGTTCAAGTCTATTCCCTCCGGCGACGTCATGTTTATGAAGGTACCCATATCGCAAAATCTGACCTTTTAACCCAATTTAAAAGAAAACATATTCAATCGTTATTATTCATGCAATTTGGTGGGTGCTGCACGATCGGAGCGACGACCATTGCGTTGAGATTCTGAAGAATTGCAGAGAGGCCATACGAGACAAGAAGAAAGGGAAAGTGGTGATAATAGACAGTTCTGGACAAAGAAGGCGAAGATCACTTCGACAACATGCGTATGACATATGACGTGCTTATGATGGCCCACACTACCGGAGGGAAAGAGAGGACGGAATCGGAGTGGAAAAGCTTGCTGACTCAGGCGGGTTTTCCGACCTACAAAATCACCAAAATGCCAGCCATTCCTTCCATTTCGAAGCTTTTCCTGCGTAAAAATGGCGATTAAATGTAATAAACACGACTGCCCATTAAGTTATCTCGGCATCCCCGTACTGGGTTTGACATCACCGTATTTCTCGCTTTCCCTGAAATTCCGCGTTTGCTGCGATTAACTCGAGTCGATTAACCTTTTGAGTATTCTTTAACATAATTAGCTCGAATCACGACGCCACCATTTTCGTTCTTTTTGAAGACGATGACATTTTCAGAAGTCGAAGCAGATCAAAGTGGAGCCTTTTTGGTCACGCTCCGACCATCTCTTCCATTTTCTATTTTCATTCTTCGCCTTTTATCCACGTGTTTCAACTCAAGTTCGTCCAAAGCAAGAGTCACCAACTAAAAAAAAAACTCAACGGGTACAGATCAAACAGAATATCATATAGAAACTTTTCAGACATCTGGTTTAGAGATCACTACCAATTGGGTGTCAAGAACAAAACATGGAAACAGAGGCACCCAATTTATGACATCTGGTTTCTGGCTGTTCATCTGTTTTCTTTAGCCTTCAAAATCTTAAATTACAACACGACAGAGAAGACATAAGTCAAAGGTTTCAACTACGTTTGAGGTCACTAAATGAACATAACAGGTCCACAATCTTGATCACAGAGAAGTAATTTCAGTGACCATCATTATGGTCAAGAAAAATGAACTAGTGCACCTCCCTCCCTTAAATTTTACACAAAAAGTAGAAGCAAGTGTTACTATTCTCACTCTCATGGACCATAATTCCACCAAGTGCAAGCACGGCCCGGTTCCGTGTGTGTCGCTGTTGATTCGAGCTAGCCGCGTCTAACCCCGGTGAAGTGGTTGAAGTCGTGGTGCTGGACCCTTAATTGCTTTAGCCACGAATCAGCCGCGCTAAAGAGCGACACTAATCTCCCCTGGTCCCGACCACCATTGCCTGACATCCACACCGTTCCTTGCATTTTGTAACTTGCCAACCCGAACGGTGGGAGCGAACTGCTTTCACCTTCCTTTCGCTTGATTTCGACTCCCTCGTAATCTTCCTCGACTTCCATGTCTATACAGATAATGACATTCAATCGTATGTCTTTCAAAACTCAAATCCCGAATATAAAAAAAGATGAAAAGCTACCTTGGAATGAGGATGAGAGCGTGTGGTATGTGAGGAAGCATGTCGAGAGGTCTTTTATCGTTCTTCCTGTCGGAATGTGATAAATTGGGTACCTTAACATAGATTTTATTATCAATATATGACAACAAAGAAAGCAAAAACATAGAGATAGAGAGAGATTCACCAAGCAACTGCCATCCAACTAGCAGGTGAGAGATCTACACTTCTCAATGACATCAAGCCCGGGTATCTTCGAGCTAAATCGCTTATCTAAAACAATGGAAACAACAGGATAAAGGAAACAGAATCCAAATCCAATATGCTTTGAAAGTTCAAATATTCTGATTCGTGCAATAGACAGAGTTAAAGAGAAAGAAAGAGCATAATATGAATCTTATCTAAAGACAAGGAATCTTGGAACATTTAACAATCAAGTTCAGCTTTATCCTCAGAATAGACCAGAGAAGAATCCAAAAAGTTTCATGATCATCAGTCGAAAATTTCGGTCGATGGTATTCGAAGATGTTCGTCTAGGAATCTCAAATGATTCATTTATCAAGTAGTGAAATGATTGAAAGCAAAGGGAAATAAAAAAAGATACCTTATCCATCAGAGGAACTCTTCCATATGGAGTAGATTTCTCAAAGTACTGAAAATAAAGGTACCCCAATCTATCATTCAAATGCAAAAAGCTCTCTTGATCAAGCCCTCCATCCTCTGATGAGCTCCCATCCCATCTCCATTGTCTATCACTATCACTTTCATAGCTGCAAGAATCACTGAACGAATCCCTGGCTTCGCATTCGCCCGGATCTGCATCTTCCCTAATTTAAGAACTTTATTAAAATCAATATTGCAGAACCCAAATACGTTTTGAAGAGAATTGAGCGAAATTAAGCAGATCGAATAGTGTGATTCTGTAAGAACGAACCAAGCACCTGAAGCTGTTTACTGATGGTGTGCTTGTGAAAATTTGGATGGCAGAGAGATAGGGAACGTAGTATTGAACGAGGGTTTCGCCGTTATTCAAAACGATGGGAACTCCAGTGCCGTACGCACTCCATTCATCGTAGCAATTCCAGAGTTCAGCCAAGGTGAAATACTCAACTTTTTCTCTGTCCCATGGGTGCCATAAACGATTGAGGTTTCTGAAGTCACTCTGACGATAAAAATCATCAATAGATCAACAACAATTTCGTTGAGGTATAAATTTCCAGAAATACAAATAAATTTCCTGAAGAAGCAAAAAAGGGAAAACTGGGAAGAGGGTATACCTTTGGTAGGCAGTGGGATCGAACCATTGGAGTCGTGCAGTGGAGGAAGCAATCAAGGTTTGAAATCATTGACCCTTTAACTGGCGACATTTTAGAGAGAGATTTTTGCAGGACAGAGATTCACTGTCTATCTCAAACTTCAGGACAAGACGAAAACAGAGGAGAGACAACAGAAAATACGTTTGATTCGGAAATGGGAAAGAAGAGGGTACCAAGAGTTTCAATTGGGTTTTTCTTTTCTCTCTCAGAAATGACGTGAGAGAGGGAGAGAGAGGGTCTGCGAGGATTTCTGGTTTTTCACGTCTGTGGAGCAAATTTGACGGAAATTGAGAAAAAAGCCCCTCGGAAACTTCCTTCGAAATGTTTTTGAATTCAATCCAGCGTCTGATTATCAGAAAAAAAAAAAAGAAACTACGAAGAAAGAAAAACCAAATGAAAAACAGCTGATCTTGTCCTTCACGACATGCAATGAAAAATTCACTTACTTTTACAGAAAGACACGCCGATCCAACACCAAATCTCAACGCCACTCCAAATTAAGACAACCAAAAGAAAGAAAAAGACCCTCAAAAAACGGAGCAAAACCCCCCCGGATTTTTCTGAGAGGAGCATAGTTCCATCGGAGCAACGGTGTCAAAGCTCATAATAGAAAATTCATATTCATAGAAATCAGCTTTTCCTGGCAAGAAAAGAAAAAAAAACAGATCAACGTTCAAAGTTCAAACTAGCCAGAAAACTTGAACGCTACGCAGCGAGACCAGAAATTTTTAGAAGAAACAACTGAGAAACCAAGAGAGAGAGAGAAGAGAGAGGAGAGAGAGAGAGAGAGGACGACAGAGGAGCAAGGAGGTGCCACATTTATCATTAGTGGGATTCGAGCGTCTCTATCCAAAACCTTCGAATTCTACCATATTTTTATTTTCCCATCGTCTACTTGATCAAAGTGGAAATAACTCGCCGCTCCCCACGATCTGACAGCATACTAGCGATTAATTACGAGTGGTTTATAAATCAAGGCTTTTAACCTGTGTAACAATTTCAACGTTAAAAGATTAAATTTTCATATTATGATGACGTATACTTCGAACCGTGACTCTTGATCTAAATCTATCATTTCTAAATTAACTAATTGAGTTATACCCGTGCCAGCATTTTTCAATCCTCTTTTTATCCATCACGTTTTCCATTTGAGTATACAGAATCTTGATTAGCCTTCCTTAATACCGCTTAACCCGCCTTCTCCAGCACCCTTCTTAAATTAAGGTCAAGAGGCTAAAAGGAGGGACCAAAATACGACGACGTGTGGCGTCGTTCTCCAACACCCTTCTTAAATTAAGGTCATGGACACGTGTCGACGGGTCATTGCACAGTAGGAGATTGTGGATGTTGTTAATTGAGGCGGGACCTACTGAAGAAAAGAGCTGGAGGGTTGGGACCCACTTTACTGGTGTGGTTGATTGAATTCTCTATGAACTATTTATATATATGTATATATTAAATAATTATTATACATTTTTTACTATGTTAAATGCAATAAGAAATTACATTAAATAACTTACCATTACTATTTTATGAATGTCTCATTTTTTGTAATTTCGATTATTTTTCATAATCTATTTTGTTTTATTTATCAAGCAAAAAACGCATTTACTTAGTCCAACTTAGGTGAATATTCGTCTTCAAGGTTGACGTTATAAAAATAATTAAAAAAACAAATCAAACCATGTTCTTAATTTAAAAAAATTGAAAATCGCAGCCCATTTTGAAGTCACGATTAAATATTCAATTAACATATGATTTAAGGCAAACCCAATTCATGAAATAAAATAAAATAAGATGGTGCCCATGTTTTGGACGACTACGAGCTGCCGATTAATGAATTGGTAAACGTTGATTAGGTATAGCAATTAATGTTAATTTTTTACAATTTCAAATAGAACCTGTCACATGAGAATCATGCAAACGATGACTACGGAGTAATTCGGTGATTAAGGAGTGATTAATTTGGTAATCTGATGAAGAGAATCCCCGGACTGTAATTACAAACTCAATACCATAAAAAAACCAAATCCATGAAAAGATTAAGAAAATGAAACAGGCTTCGTTTGCTCTTCTTCTTTTATCTCCCTCTAGCCAAGGCCTTTTCGGCGCTGTCCATCTCTTCCAATATTCTGACCTTCCTTTTCGCAGGAATCGGAGCTGTAGGGCCGAAACTTATGTAGTGTCCCGACACAGCGTTCAGCGCCGAATACATATCTCGGAAAGAAACCCGACCAAGCAACGCTTTTTCCCTCCGATACTTAGCCACCCAAGAATTCGAGGTTTCTCTCAGATCAGCCACAGCGTCAGCCACGTTTGGATCATTCTTCTCCAGGTTGATTGTCGTTCTCACCTTGCTAATCACCTCCGATGTTTCCTTGATGTATTCTTCGTCGGAAGCGGCTTGAGCCGGCGCAGAGGAGAAAATCAGAGACGGGGCGATAATGGAGGCAGCGATGGATATGAACTCTCGGCGGCGAGTGTGTTGGGTGGCGGTGTTCGCAACAGTGGCGCTGCATTTGCCGGCGGTGGTTGCGGTTCCCGGCGTGTATTTGGGTTTGACAGAAGGCAGTGGCTTGGGGTTGGAGGTGGGAGTAATCAGTGCAGGCGAAGCCATGGTTTTCAGAGATGGAAAGCGAGGAAGACGAAGATAGCTTTAAGTGATAAACTGGGTCATTGGATGTATGCCACGTGGAATCAACCTTATCCATTTCCAATCCCCTTCTAAGGCCTAGTTAGCCGAAGCCCACGTTGATCCACGGCAGTCAACCTTGTTCATTTCAGCCCACAAACCATGCTGCATATTTGAGCACTAAGCATGTTTGATTTTTGGACGAAGAAACGAGCTCGGATTCCTGAGAATCCCGACGACATACCGTGTAATTTGAGGATAGCCTAAACAACACTTTCTGGGAGCATAGCTATAAAAAGAAGAACATTTATAGACAGGATTGGTCAGGATTGGACGGGGCATTACACGAGCTAACTCGATCGTTCAACTTGCGATACTTTCTGAGGCAAACTCATGATCGATTTAGTAAAAACTGTTGTTTTTTTTTGCCGCAATGCCAGTAAAAAAGGTTCTTTTTTGCCGTCTCTACAGCCACCCCCTCAGCAGAAAGCAGGTCTCAACAAGAGCAGCTACTCCATCTTGAGACCATTAACAAGCTAATTTGCCTTAAACAAGAAAGGTTAATTTACAGCGAATTAGACCCAAGTAGGCAGGCAGTAAAGGTCAATGGAGTTAAACCAAGAACACACAGAACCAGCAACCACGGGTAGAGGTCCATATTTATGAGCCGCAAGAGCTGTTGTGGGAGAATTAAGCACAAGCCATTTGCACAATTGAACTGTATCTAAGAAGAATAATTCTCTTTAATTCACCAGCAAAAAAGCTTACCCACTCGGCTCTATATAACTGGTAACTCATCTCTGCAAAATCCATCACTTGCCTTCTTGCTTTTCTAAACAATGACTTCCAAAATCCAGTCTTTTGTTCTGCCATTGCTTCTCATTTCCAGTTTCATAATGTCAACTCAGAGGACAGTGGAGGGTCGTTACTTTCCAGGATCGATGAAATATGCTGACCAGAAATATCCGGCTTGGTTGATCGCCGGAGATGGCACCGTGTACATTCCCGGAATTGGTAGGATTACCATTCCACCATTTTACTCCGGCAATCTTGGCGGGGGAAGTACTTTTCAGAACTATATTCCAGGGCTAGATGATACTTTCATACCGAATACTGGATTTGAAGTCCCTTATCCAGATAGAACTGCTGTTACTTCAACGAATCTATCTCCTTGAGTCCATCTGCCGTCAATAAATGAGCTAACGATGTGTCTTCTTCTCAGTTCTAGTTTAACTTATTAGTAATGTCTGTTGTGTCGTCGATCAAAACTAAGTTCTATCTGTACTTGTGTCACGATTCTGCAATTCTAATGGTTTTCAGTGTCACTTGCCTGCAAGTAGTCTTTGTTAAATAGTAGCCATGGAAGTTCTTAGCTTTTAAGAAGAAATCACTCAAACCATCGTATCAAACGGATGGCAGACATCGAAGATAGATAAAGCCATCGAGAATCATCCAATTCGAATCTATCACGTCAACACAAATGCAGAAAACTCAAACTTGTAAAAATTCTTCATCAGCTATGTAAACTTCTCAGAAAAAGATTCATAAATGTTACAGCATTGACACATTCTCTGCATAATCTTAATGAATGGAAGAAGAAGAAGAAGGGATAGTGGGTAATGAGTACCTTCAGCCCCTCTCCATCTTCTTCTTTCAAGTTAGCCGGAAAACGTTTTAATAGCAATGAAGAGTCATAGATAGAGTTTCAAATGGCCTGCAGCTAATTACTTTCTTCAAATTTGGATCCGAACTCAGTCCAAGATCTGTGTTGATTCATTGGAATATCAATAAAATAGCGGAACTAACTCTAGAATTCTCGAAACAAGATCAGTGAATCAGTATTAAGTATAGAGAGAACTAAATTTCTAACGATTGCATCAAAAGAATCATCAAATTTATCCATAAACGTGGCTATCCAAACTTCCCAGCTTGAAAACAGACCCAACAAGCTTTGCTTCCATGGATAGAGAAGAATGTTAGAGAAATACATCTTTTCAGGACCACTATGCTTGCCATTTATGTTGACAGCCATATGAGCAATCATATGAAAAAAGATTCTAACCAAGCTTTCACTTTCTAATTAATTCTATAGGTGTTTCCAAGCAGCCCATTCCAGCAGAAAGCTAAAAGGGGTAAGATTCCATCTTCACCGAATCATAAATACCGTATTAATCAGCATCAATTCAAAACTCTCATAAACAGCTAAGCCGTCGCACATTATCCAGTTGTAAAGCAAAAAAGAGATGAAAAACTGGAGAGTAAAACAGAGTCGGCGAAGATGTGGACCTGAATCTGCGAAGAGATAAAGTGGGTCTGTGATATTCAGATGCCAATCATTTTGAAGATGATGAAACAGAGGACGACGAAGAAGAGGAAGAGGAAGAGGTAATCAACGAATACGAAAAAATCAGTCGATCCGTGATTTCTATTCCTCTTCTTCTTCTTTTCGACATCCATGGCGTTGAAATCTTGATCCAGCAGCTCCAGCTTGGCCATTGCAGATCCGTGAAGTCGCAGGGTGCTGCGATTTGAATGAAGAAAATTTTTCCAGATCCGAGGACGCGTGCTTCGTGCTTACCAAAGTTGCCATCTTTATCATTTGGGTGTCACACGTAGTTTCCTCTTTCCATTATACCGTTAGTTACCATCTTGGCTAAAACAGGATTTGTTTTGAGAGCTTCTTCGTTGGAAATCCAATTGTGTTCACGTACATTAGAACCTCCTAATTTTGTATGAAAAAAAAAATAGATTGCCCACGTTAAAACAAACAAAAATTCACATAATTAAAATAATCAATTTTGATAATTGAATATGGAATATGGAATATAAAATAAAGAAAAAGGGGTTCCGGGTTCGGGATTAAAATGGGGAGAGATCAAGGTTCGAGTCCAAATTCGTGGCGAGGTTGGAGAGATAGGGTCTGCGGAATGGTATTTTAGTGTGTCCATTGCCCCCATGAAAAGAACCTCACTTGGAGGTCTAATCTCCTCTTCAACTCATCTTCTTCGTCTACGAAATGGGAGCACTCGACTACCAACCAACCATGGTGGGTCATCTTCAGAAGCATCAGCTTTCTCCGCCGCCTTCGCTCTCCGCTCGAATTTCAGGTGGGTATTCACTAACGCTCTTCCTCCTCCCGAATGGGTAGAACCCTTTATTGATGTATCTGATATCGTCTCAACACCAGAACAATCGAACCCGCCGCCATCTCCATGGGTGAGAAAAATTCTTGATCTTTTAGATGGTTCATTGAACATGGAGGCCAATTTGGACTCCTTTTGTGGCAGTTTCTTGATTAAGTTAACCCCTAATTTTACTGCGTACATTCTTCGGTCTTTCGAACTTCGGGACAAACCTGAGATTGCTCTTCGGTTCTTCCGCTGGTCGGGGCATCAAAAGAAATATGTTCATAAGCTCGATGCTTATCTTTATTTGATTGAAATTTTATCCTTCTCTGGTGATTGTGAGCAAATTCGAACGGTTTATCGTGAACTTAAGAATACGGGTCTGTTAATTTCCTTGCCGGCCGCTAATTTGTTGATTAAAAGCTTTGGAAATTTTGGATTAGTCGAAGAATTATTGTGGGTGTGGAGGCAGATGAAAGAAAATGGGATTGAACCTAGTTTGTATACTTATAATTTTTTGGTTAATGGCTTGGTGAATTCAATGCTCATTGATTCTGCTGAGAGAGTTTTCATGACGATGGAGTCAGGTAAAATTGTGCCTGATATCGTTACATATAATACAATGATCAAGGGATATTGTAAGGTGGGGAAAATCCAAAAAGCATTAGACAAGCTCATAGCCATGGAAGAAAGGAATGTGAAACCTGATAAAGTCACATATATGACTCTTATTCAGGCATCCTATTCCGATGGTAATTTTGATTCTTGTTTGGCTCTTTACCATGAAATGGAAGAGAGAGGAGTGGAAGTTCCTCCCCACGTGTATAGTTTAGTTATTGCCGGGTTGTGCAAGGAAGGGAAATGTATGCAAGGTTATGCTGTATTTCAGCAAATGTTGCTGAAGGATTGTAAAGCAAATGTTGCAATCTACACTGCACTGATTGATTCGTATGCGAAAAATGGTAGTATAGAACAGGCTATGAGGCTGTTTGAGAAGATGAAACTCGATGGGCTCGAGCCAGATGAGGTTACATACGGGGTTATCGTCAATGGATTGTGCAAGAGTGGGAATTTGGAAGAAGCTTTGGAATATTTTGAGTTTTGTAAGTCGAAGGGTGTTCCAATTAATGCTGTGTTTTATTCAAGCATAATTGATGGTCTTGGAAAGGCAGGAAGAATTGAGGAAGCCATAGCGCTTTTTGAAGAGATGGCCGAGAAGGGGTGTACAAGGGATTCGTATTGCTATAATGCACTCATCGACGGACTAGCAAAGCACGACAGGATGGATGAAGCATTAGCTCTTTTTGAACGGATGGAAAGAGAAGGCTGTGATCGAACGGTTTATACTTACACGATTCTTCTAAGTGGGTTGTTTAAGAAACATCGAAATGAAGAAGCATTGAAGCTGTGGGATGAGATGATAGACAAAGGAATCACACCAACTCCAGCTTGTTTCAGGGCTCTCTCAATAGGGCTCTGTCTTTGTGGGAAGGTGGCAAGAGCTTGCAAGATTTTGGATGACTTGGCACCAATGGGGGTTGTCCCTGAGTCAGCTTTTGAAGATATGATCAACGTGTTGTGCAAAGCTGGACGGGTTAAGGAGGCGTGTAAGTTGGCCGATGGAGTCGTTGACAGAGGTCGAGAAATTCCCGGAAGAGTTCGAACTGTTTTGATCAATGCATTGAGGAAGGCCGGGAACTCGGACTTATCTATTAAGTTGATGCATAGCAAGATCGGTATAGGGTATGATAGAATGGGTAGCGTTAAAAGGCGAGTCAAATTTCGAACACTTCTAGAAGGTTAAGATGTTCAATAAAGATTCTTTTCTCCTGTTATATTTACATTTTCAGAAACTGGGTTTTGTTTTTTGGATTGGGAACTTGAATAAAGCCTCGCCATTTTTTACACTTTCAATGGCTGATTCTTTTGCAAACCATTTGTTCATCGTATACTCATTTTAGTTTAGTTTGTTTAACCAGCTAATGCCAGGAGAAGACGAAAACAGAGAAGGTGCCTCAATTATTTGCAATATTTAGCAGTTGATTCTACCGTTATTGTAAGTTCAAAGCTCCGGGGCCCTCAATGGCTTCCAAACATTAATGGGAGACCTGGAAATATTGTGAGTTGGTCCCGTCTCTTCGAAGACAGGTCCCCTTTGGCCAATGCTATTGATTGCCTGTTTGCAGTAATGGATTTTGAGCTCTTGGTTGAGCAAAGGGTCGATTTCTTCAACCATTTCTCGGTTCTCCGGCAGCTTCCACGACCTTCTTCTCGGAATTCCGGGTTGATTTTAGGCGGAATCGCTTCTCTCCTCCGGGCTCTTTCACTTTCAGAGTCCTTTGCTTGAAGAAACATCGTCGTCACTGGCCCTTGCCCAGTTCATCATCTGGCACTTGTGAAAGCGTCAAAAGACTCGAAGCTTACCCTTTATTGAGATGGAGGACGAAGAGGGTCACGTCTGCAAATCGTTTTCGAATTATAAATTAGGGGAGAAAAGTCGCATCGGGCCAAGCTGTAAACGCAGATGGTTTCGGTCCCAATTGCCTTTTCATAGCTCGCCCCTGTCCAAGTCGTTTCAAAACATCTCTCTCTTCTCCTCTATCTCTCTCTGTGACAAATGATGACATCTTTTTGTGGTCTACAAACTGTCGTACACAGACTGCGATGCCTCTGCAGAATTATTGGTAGGGCTTTATGGCAAAAGCAACGCTATCTCGATGGCATACTCTGTTGAGGGCTTCCCTTTTTAAACTCATAATCATACTGCCAACAATTTGTGCCTGCAAAGTGCGCAAAAAATTTCTAATTTGGATGCTGGAAAGCTCTGATAATGGAAGCTGTTGTGACTGATGAAGCGATGTACAATGGCGACTCTTCTGACTCCGATATCATCCGCTGGTTCGAGGAGGTTTGCGAGAAAGCTGGGGTGATTCAGACTCAGATCCTCCGCCGCATTCTGGAGATGAACTGCGAAGTTGAGTATCTGAAGAAATGGCTTGGCGACGTGAACGTGAAGGAGATTGATGATTCGGGTTTGGAATCCATTTTTACTTCCTTGGTTCCTCTTGTTTCTCATGAAGCTTTGGAGCCCTTCCTCAAGAGAATTGTGGATGGGGACCCAGGTCCCATTCTTACTCAGCAACCCATTACAACTCTTTCGTTAAGGTTATCCTCAAATCCATTCCTTATCTCTCTTATCCATCTTCTTCTTCTTCGTTCTTTTTAACCTATTCTGGTTATTGTTATCTCCATCTCTCTCTCCCTCCCTCTCTCTCTCTGTTTTAGGGGTTGTTTAATGGGAGAGAGGAGGAATTAGAGCACATGTAGAATGAGTTTCTGAGTAAAACAAGACTCTGTGATAGACTTGCCATGACAGTTCACTATCCCAGCAACCGAGAACTGAATAAAATAACATTAAAGTTCAACTTTTTTTCTTGCTTCTGATGCAGTTCTGGCACCACCGACGGAAAGCAGAAGTTTTTGCCCTTTACCCGCCATAGCGCTCAAACCACTCTTCAGACTTTTAGAATAGCTGCTGCTTACAGATCAAGGTATTCAAGATCTTGTCATTCTCTCTTTCTTTTACAGAAATCTCAGACGAAGTTCATGATTTTGTTTTTGTTTTCAATTCAAGGGTTTATCCTATCAGGGAAGGAAAGAGGATCCTGGAGTTCATATACAGTAGCAAAATGATCAAAACGAGTGGAGGGTTAGCTATAGGAACAGCCACGAGCCATTACTATGGAAGCGAAGAGTTCAAAATCAAACAACAAAGAACGAAATCATTCACTTGCAGCCCAGAAGAAGTGATTTCCAGTGGTGATTACATGCAGTCCACGTACTGTCATCTTCTTCTCGGCCTTTTTTTCTCCGACCAAGTTGAGTTCGTAACCTCTACTTTCGCTTACACCACAGTACATGCCTTTGCCACATTTGAGGAGCTATGGAAGGACTTCTGCAGCGATATAAAAGAAGCTAAACTTCACCCCAGAATCACTTTACCTAAACTGAGAACGGCTGTTCTTGAGATAATCTCGGCAGACCCAGTTTTAGCTTCTAGAATTGAAGTTCATTGCAAGGAGCTTGAAGATTCGAACTGGTTTGGCCTGATTCCAAAGCTATGGCCGAATGTTAAGTATATCTATTCCATAATGACTGGTTCGATGCTTCCATATCTGAAGAAATTGAGACATTATGCTGGGGACTTGCCATTGGTTAGCGCCGATTATGGGTCGACTGAGAGTTGGATTGGGGTGAACGTGGATCCATCCTTGGCCCCAGAACATGTTACTTTCGCTGTAGTTCCTACTTTTGTATACTTCGAGTTCATACCCCTTTATAGACAGAAGCAAGAAGATTACGGATTGTTCGCCGTCGAAGATTTCTTGGAAGGAGAGCCGATCCCTCTTTCCCAAGCTAAGTCCGGACAAGAGTACGAGCTCGTGCTGACTACATTCACGGGTACGTTTTTTCAATACAAATTTGCAAATTATTAAGCCTAGGAAGCTCTAGAAAAGTGCTGTAACGGCGAATCATAGCCCGGTTCAAACTATTCTGGAACAGTTTCAGTCGGTTGACGGAAAACTGATCGGAGTTATTGTGATTGTGATCGGCAGGGCTTTATAGGTACAGATTAGGAGACGTAGTTGAAGTTGCCAGCTTCCACCTCAGAACTCCAAAATTAAAATTCATTTGTAGGAGAAAGCTCATACTGACAGTCAACATCGACAAGAACACTGAGAAAGACCTGCAGCTAGTCGTGGAGACAGGTTCTGAAATTCTAAGCCAAAGCGGAGCAGAAATAGTAGATTTCACAAGCCATGCAGACGTGGATAACCATCCAGGCCACTACGTTATATACTGGGAGATCAAAGGAGAGGTAGAAGACGAGATTTTAACCCAATGCTGCACTGAAATGGACGCTTCTTTCGCCGACCATGGCTACGTCGTCTCGAGAAAATGCAGCTCCATAGGGCCTCTGCAACTGTGCGTCGTTGAAAGAGGAACTTTCAAGAAGATATTGGAGTATTATATTGAACACGGAGCTGGTTTGAGCCAGTTCAAGACTCCCAGATGCACCAAAAACAAGGATCTTCTCAGCATTCTTAATCTTTCCACCATTAGAAGCTTTTACAGCAAAGCTTACTGTTGAAGACAAATTTAGCACTGTTTCTTTGTGGATCAATGTAGCTGTTTCTGATGGCTTCTAGACCCACGTACCGACAAAGGGCGACCCCTTTTTCCATATTTGTTTCTAATTTATCTTAGTTGTGGATGACGTTAATCTGCTGGCAAAATTGCCAGGCTCATCATCATTAAGTGGCTACAGTTGATTCTGCATTATTTTCCAGCGTTTCTCGAGCTGTCTCCGTATGTTCATTGGAAAAATAAACACTCCTGATATTCAAAGTCCGACCTTACTAGCGAGAGTGCATGATTAAACTCCGTTCGATGAATCTAACACTGCACTTTTTAGCTAAACTAAAGAGCATTCCATGATTTGAGAATGATCATGATTCTATTCGTTGCTGGATTGCTGTTTAAAAACGTGACCACCTAAAATTGAGGGTGTCCATCTCGCATTAGTAACGCATGAATCTCGGCAAAGGCTTATAAATCGAGTACTTATCTCTTATAATTATAAAGTTAATTTCATTCAACACTCTGAACGTTTATGGAAGTTTCATCGGATACCTTAAACGAATTCTTTTGATAATCACCACCTCAATCTTTTCGATCTGTTTCGTAACACGCTCGGGGTTAATTTTTTTACCGCCAATTTATTGCTTGCTTCGCCCTTCTTACGATTAGTCTCCTCGGTCACTCAACAACCATGTCTCTAATGTAAATTGAAGAAGAACGGCGAGCACCACACAATGATAGATTGACATTAAAAATATTCAATGCATAAAATGTTATACGTAAAATTCAAAGATTTGAGATGTTGGTTGACAGAAAAATTGTTCAGGGTATTAGTCTTATCTAGTAAAATTAACACTAATCATAGCGTGTTTTGCGCTATGTCCTATAACGAAACCTCGACGCTTATGATCGAAGGCATTGGTTTAAATCATTTCAAAGGAAAAACATCAATCTTATTTAACTTTAGTGATCATAGAAAACACACACAAGACTCCCTAAATAGAAAAACAAAAACTCAAAATAAAACCACGAATCTTGTGTACTTGTCATTAAAAGCAAAAAAAACACACAGCTTTAGCGAGGATCTGAGTTGAAAAGGAAAGGAACACGAGCTCCATCTTCAAAATCCGCTAAAACTGACCATTTTTCCAACGTGCAAAACACATGGCGTTATTCCCAGCCTGTATCCACGTGAATTAACTCTCATGACCGTCTAATTGGATCAGATTTTCAGCATTATAGCAATGCAGCAAAGCTAGAGATCAGGATTTCGAGACCTGTAATCCACGTACAGATAGTCAACAATGGCAGACGGGATGGACGACTCGGTCTGAGTTATTGAACGAAAGCCATTAACATGTTCAGGAAGTTTGAAATTTTTGTCTTTTTTCCAGGTCTCAGATAAGAGCATGGTTTAAACGTTCAAAAATTGGGGACCCATGCAGTTATTTGTTTTCGACAAAGATCATGGTAAGGCAGACTTGTTTTTTGACCAGCTACAGTCGCGTAGGGCATGATGCGAGTGACTGCCTTTCTAGTTTCTAATTTCCCGACCAGTTTTCTAATTTAGGTATTACTATGTTTCCCAGTTCAAAAATGGGGTCTTTGAAAATCCGTGGGAAAGAAACTGAGAATGAGAAGATGTAGATTTTTATTCGAATCAAAAAACATAAAGATTGGAATTTGGAGATCATTGATTCCTTCTTGGGTTTGTCAAAAAATGTGTCTACGTTTTGAAGAAAAAGACAACGAAAGCTATGAATCAGGAAGAACATTTGAAGCAAGGAACAAGAACCCTAGATATCTGTCGATGGAATCGAGTCGATGTTCATTGGAAGACCCGCCAAATCTCTCTCCATATAAACCAATTTGTTTCTCATTTGAAACTTCTCCCAATCACTTCAAATTTAGCATTTGAGCTAATCTAGCTCCATTTTTTTTTTTTTCAGTTAGCTCAGTGTTCATCAATGGCAAACAATCTGGAAAATTGCCTGATATACGCATCATTCTGCAGGAGAGAGCCATCTGCTAACAACGACGCCTCCAATTGGCTAGATTCCTATGACCCATCTATCAATTCATGGCGGCGCGTCACTCGGATCCCTGAGCTTTCAGACAACCTCGTATTGAAAGGGTTTTCGATGGTGGCCATTGACGATTGGGTTTACGTTATTGGCGGCCGTCTCTGCCGAAAAGTTCTGGGACAAGGCGTTGAAGATGCCATCGAGGTCCGGTCGCGAGTTTTACGTTACAACGTACGAACAGACACATGGGTCGAATGCGCTCCACTTCTTACGCAACGTTTTGAATTCGCTTGCGCCGTGACCGACAAGAAAATCTACGTCGCCGGAGGAAAATGCGAGCTTAGATGCGCCGCAGGAATCTCGTCTGCCGAGGTTTATGATCCTTCGCTCGACGAATGGGTGTCGCTTCCTCATATGAGTACGATGAGGTATAACTGCGTCGGCGTGAATTGGCTGGGGAAGTTCCATGTCGTAGGAGGATTCGCCGGGAAAGGCGGATCGTGGTGTACGGTGGAAAGAAGTTCTGCAGAGGCCTATGATTCAGAGACGGCGGAGTGGAAAATCATCACCGGAATGTGGAAATTGGACATTCCACCCAATCAGATCATACCTGTTGAAAACAAGCTGTTTAGCTCCGGTGATTGTCTGAAAGTCTGGAAAGGCCATCTAGAAGCTTACGACGGCAGGCTCTGGAATGAAGTAGAGGGGTCTCGTTTCATGACCATTTCCCGTCCGTTTACTTCGACGGGATCGGAGGAGACATTCTCGTCGTTCGAGCGAATGTACTTGACCGTGGCGGCCATCGGAACCCTCCTCTACTTCCTAGTGGGGTATCGTACTCCGGGGGAATCATCGAGGATGACGTCATTTGTCCACGTTTTTGATACAGCAACAAATACTTGGACGAGCTTTGAACCCAAAGAAGAAGAAGAAAAAGAAGGGTGTGGGCATTCTTGTGTAGTGAGGTTAAGTAATCCAGGTAACTGAGCCAAATCATCCATGGCTGCGGCGGCGCGTGTGCTTTCATCAGCCATTGTTAACAGAGTTCCGGCTTGTTTTATATGTTTGTTTGTCATTTTGCAATTCTCAGTTTCTACCTCTTCGTCTTAACTGCTCCGGCACTGCCTGTTTACAGTAAAAAACTTCTTAGTGGAAAACGATCCCTTTATCGTCGAATATTATCTTGCCACGTCGGTTTCTGTGGCCGTGGCTCCAATGCTTCCGATGGTGGCTCCGTTGATTCCAGAGAGAAGAGCATTGGAGTCGTTTTGATGATTCTGTCAGTGCCGTGTCTTTTGGGTTCATGGCCACTGCTATTCTCATCTCTCTGTTTCTTGCCATGGCTATCTGCGAGAGATTTCTCCGTCCAAGATCTCCGCCGCCCTCCGTCGCTCCCCCTGCCACAGACCTCCAGGCTCAGATAATCAAGCTTTCCCGTCCCTCTCCGAACTTACAATCTCTTTCTCTCCACCTCTTTTCATTCTGCACTTTGTCTGTGGTGGATTCCTAAAACCATGTTAGATTAGAAAACATAGACAAATTCCCATGTTTACATAACATAAATAAGTCTCCAATTTCTTAAATCCAGAATCAGCTCTGAGATGTTAGAAGCCTTCTTCCTTATCTTAGATTCAAAACCTATATAACACCATACCTAGCCTTGCTCCATGCACAGAAAAAGTTCGTTTGTTTTTAAATTTGGTGGCATGAATTATGTGAGTACTATAATCTACACTATAATGTTCTTCCAAAAATCCCATTTCTCGATGAGAAGATAAAACCACTTCTCTTTTTTTCTAAGTATTGGTTTCTCACTTTGTTCATATGGGGTCTACATTATACTAGCAGATAACAAAACAAGCAAGCAAATGCAATGGAAGCACATAAACACACATAATAAACATATAAGCTTTCTAAATGTGTAATTCTAGCATCTTAGTTATCATAAAATAATCCAATTTTCCTGCCAATTCTAAACTACTTTTCTGGAAAACTGAAATTCCTGCGATTACTCAAGGAATTCACTTATGTCGTTTTTGAATCAAATTGCAGGCTTACTCTTGCTTTTATTAGTGTAGGGTGCATGCTCATTTCTAATGACTCTTTTCACTTTATTGGTCATCTTTACAGGCACCATGATTCGGCTATTTGACTATTATAATTCAATTAGAATCATAATGATATAAAAAGTAAATTGCAAATGATTTCGAACTAAGTATTTATCACTGGATTAATCTCGAAGATTAATTTTAACAATAACCTACTTTCACACTGCTTGAGAAGGGTCACTAACTTGTTTGGTTTATCATAGGTAGAGATGAGAGGTTATTCCCAAGAGGTATCAGTTTTGATGCCTGGTGAGAAAAATCCCACTTTCATTGCTCGCCCTGCTCCTGCATCGTGTCCGGAAGCCTCTTCGTCGACATTACATCACCCAAGCTCACCACAAGCTAACCTGAACTCAAATCAACACCTTGTAAATGGGGCAACACGAGCATTTCCGTTGCCTGAAATTTCAGACTGCTATCCTACTTTAAGAAGCTTCATGACTGTTTAATCATTGCAACAGCATTTTTTATCTTTCATAGCAAGTCTGTGGCTCTTAACTCGGCTTCCAAGTTTGTAATGAATCATGGGCGTATATTCTTTGCGCTTCTCCTGATGACAGAAAGAACAACCAGCACAGTAAAAAGATGATCAATATTATTAAGAAAAGTAGACTTCCACAATAGTGAAATCAGATTGATTGCCATTTAAACTTTGATGAGAATGTAGTATTCTGAATTCAGAATTAAAATACAATACCAATAAGAAACAAAAATCAATCAAGAGCCAGGAAGCTGTGAAATGGGAGCCACTCTATCAGATTCAATCATCGATTTAATGTAGAATTCTCCTGCTTTGTATGAGGATCTGACCATTGGACCGGACGCCACATATCTAAATCCCTGTTCAATTGCAAAAAATAAATTTGAGCGCTCAGTTAGATTGAACACTTCAAAAAATACAATTCTAAATAATATCGACACAAAAATGATATACCATTTCCATTCCGAGCTTTTGATACTTATCAAAAGCTTCTGGGGTGATATATTCAGACACGGGCATATGTCGTTTTGAGGGTCTCATATATTGGCCAAATGTCATTACATCAACTCCTGCAGCTCTGACCTTTTCCATTGTATTCACTACTTGATCAGGGGTTTCCCCACAGCCTAACATTATTGAAGTCTTGGTAAGTGTTCCTATTGGAGCATAGTCTTTGGCCATCATCAGAACTTCTAAAGATTGCTTGAAATTAGCACGGTGATCCCGAACAGCTCTTTGAAGCTCTTCAACTGTCTCAATGTTATGAGCAAATACGTCAAGTCCGGACTTAGCTACTTTCGCCACACATTCTGTGTCTCCTCGAAAATCAGGAACTGCACAATTATAAGCGTAGAAGCAAAATTATAGAACTGTGGGAGCCCCATTGAGATGTTCCCTAAAATAGCACATCAAATTATCAATTATCCTAATGAGTTTCTTGATGCAGTTTAAGACCACTAATTTAGATATAAGAACTGAATCAACTATTATCGATGCTGGTCCAACCTTATATATTAACAATAAGAAGGTGTAGATTTAACCATTCTTGAAGAAAATCAAATTCATGTAAGAGGTGAGTCGTAGAACAAAAAAAATGAAAACCTTCAGTCTTTCATGATTTGAAACTTGTAATCTTAAATAAGTACTCATATACGTACCCAAAGCCTCAATTAGCATTTTTGGTTTCAAAATCTTCAATTTCTGCACTGTCTCAGCAAAATGACCACTTCCTTGATCTGGCATATCGTCTCTGTCGACGCTAGTAATCACCACATAATCCAAACCCCATGATGCAATGGCCTCCGCAACGTTGGCTGGTTCATTTGGATCCGGAGGAGGTGGAGTACGGGATGTTTTTACATTGCAAAACCTGAAATTTCACAGCAATCTGTACAAAATTTTGTTTTTCTATCTTTTCTTCTTGTTTTAACAGGACTTATTATCGCGAACCAAGAATGGTTCAAACCACCATAGCCAATCTTTGATTGCAATTCGATATTTAATTTCAAACTTTTCAATTTTCAAAACCAGTTTTGAGAAATAGACAATACACAAATAATATACTTGCCTGCATCCTCTTGTGCATGTATCACCTAAAATCATAATCGTGGCAGTTGCGGTTCCAGTTTCCCCGCCGGACCAGCATTCACCCAAGTTGGGGCATTTGGCTTCTTCACAAACAGTGTGGAGCTTCAATTCGCGAAGCTTCTTTTTGATCTGAACGTACTTTTCTCCGCCAGGCACAGCTTCCTTCATCCACTTGGGCTTCGGAAGGGGATTCTTCTTCGTACCAACCTCAACTGAATAAGAATCATTAGATTTCAGGTCGACGAAATCGGAGAGCGCCGGCAACTCAGCCGCAAGACGGGCTCGGAGACCGGCAAGCGTCTGCGGGAATTGGGATGATGTCCTCGACGCTGAGGTCGATGACGACGACGAAGAAAACGATACACAAGAACCTTTCAGCGCACGAGCAAGAGTTCTCATTCGGGTGTGCATATCCTCTCCCAATCTCGCTCACCCGGTAACCGATCTGCAGAGAAGACGATGATGGGGTAGACCAACAGGCAACAGGAGGCCGTTGGTTGGTCAAGAGAAAACGATACGCAAATGAAATGGGCCACAATCTGCCCAATATGTATGTGGCCTGTGCTTAAAAAAACATTTTTTTTCTATTTTCTAAACATAACCAAAAAAACATCAAACGACCCAGATTCTTTTCTTCGCCGCAAAGCGCAAGAACATGGACATTCACATAGCACCATGCAAGTATAAAGTTCTCACGCAATCATAACTCAATTGACTCATAAATAATAAATTAAATACAAGAATTTAAGTTCAACGTCTGCACTGTCCTAATATGAGAGTTGTTACTTTCAATATTAAGGTAGCTCTTTGAGATATCAGATAAATGTTTTTTATTTTTAGGCCGCTGAGTCATCGTGATGTAAGCTTCTCACAAATTATCGGGTGTGTAGAGGTCTCGCAGCAAATTGCCTTTTGGGTACAAGCACCGTGCACGTCTAAAGTTCCCAACTTTCCATCCATTTCCGTTTATAGTTCTCCCGGGGAAAAAACAACTCATCTACAAACAGGAAAAAACGTTCCTTTTTTTTTTTGTTTTTTTTCTATTTTCATTCTCTCTTTCTTTCTCTTGCTATTCCTTCTATTTCCTTCCCTTGGATTTTCCTTGGCATTTACTCATCCTGCTCTCTAAAGTATTCTGAACATTTTATCGTCCTCTTCCTTTTCTTTAGCGCATTTTCTGAGGTTTAGAGCTTCCCCCATTCTATCCCATGAGTCAATACAATTCCAATCCTTTCGACGATGATGTCAACCCGTTCTCGGTTAGTTCTTCGTTGCTAGTTTCTGATTTTGTGTTTTGATGTTTCTAGCTTTCTTGTTTGTTTATGATCGTTATTCATTTATTTTCGTGGTTTTTTCAGCTTAATTTTTAAAGGTCGCTATGCATAATTTCCTTTTTGTCCAGTTGGGTTCCAAGATCTGTGATCTGATTCGACGGTCTCATCGGATTATGGCATTTTCCAGCAATTGTCAAATTTAGAAACTGTTGTCTCTACGTTTTTGCTGTGTTATACATAATGTAGAGTTATAAAATGGCCTGAAATAAACAATTTCATTTTTCTTCTTTGCCTTGAGACAATGATTTGTGGATGGATTGTCGCCTTTTCTCTTTACATTGTTCCAAAAATTCATTGGATGATCGCCAATTATCTCATGAGTTCAGCAGTAATAATAATTTCTATCTCATTTCCAGAATCCTGGAAATATTCCTCCTGCAGCCTCAAGAATCTCGCCCCTCGCTCCTGAGCCATATGATCGTGCTCCAACAATTGATATTCCTCTCGATAATTTAAAGGTAGATTTCATATTGTAAGCTGTGCTTGCTTACCTCAATCCTTGCATATCTCGGTTTCTACCCATTTTCTTTTCAACTTTTGGAGTTGAAAACTAAGGAGAAGGAGCTCGAAGCTAAAGAAGCTGAATTGAGAAGGAGGGAACAGGCACTTGACTTATCTTATGAATCATAGGCTCACATTTGGCAAATGCACTGTATTATTGTGGCCTTGGTAGAGAGATGATTCTATTTCTTTCTCAACCAAGATGTCAATCGAAATTGAAGTCTCTAATTCTATGAATGAATGTGCAGGATGTAAAACGGAAGGAAGATGCTATATCCAGGGGTACTTGTGTTGGGTCAAGCCTATTTTGTGGGCTTGACCACTTAAGCCCATTAGGGCATCTTAACCTAATTAAAAAGAAGGGGCTGCTAGGTTAAGACAAGTAAGAGAGAGTAGCCTTGAAGAAAGAGAGAGAGAAGAGAGAAGAGAGAAAAGGGGTTCGGATTTTTCTGCGTTAGAAAAATCGATTTCCGTTTTCTCCATATTCAACCGTTGGATCGGCTTGAAAGTTTGACAGTAGCTTCGTGACACACAGAGGTACGTTCTGAACGGTGAAGATCGTATTTTCTGTTTTCTAAGACTGTCTGTTGGGGTAAAAACGGGACTGCCGTTTTTATCGTCGTTTATCCTCTATCTCTTTATTTGTTGAATCCAAGATTGTTGTTTGATCTTGATGAGTTATTGTAATCCTCTAGTTTGATGATCTAGAGAGAAATTGGTGTACCCATTATTTAACATAGTGGAGGTTTGATTCGGTGGCTCCTCGCCCGTGGTTTTTACCTTCGATTTGGAGGGTTTTCCACGTTAAAATATCGGTGTCTCGTTTTTGTTTATTGCTTGATTATTTGCTTGGATTTCATTGATATTGCTGGCTTGGATTTGGTAATCTCATTTAGCACACAAGAACTTGGAGAATTATTTTTCAGGTTAATTATCCGATCGTTTCCCAACAACTTGTAAATTGTAATGTGTTTTCAGGTGTCAAACAAATGAAAATGTTACCTTTATTTGTTTCTTTCTTCGTCTTCGGCAGCTGGAATCGTGTTGGAGGATAAGAATTGGTCTCCGTTTTTCCAATTATTCACCATGATGTAGCGAATGACATTCCGGTTCATCTGCAAAATATTCAGTATGTTGCTTTCATGACCTTCTTAGGTACATTAATTTTGTATTTCCTGGCATTCGTGCTGATGGTTTATCGGTATGAATTGACGAACTTATTGGACATTGTTCAGGTTTGATTGTTTGTCTTGGATGGAATATCTTGGCTGTGACCACTGCTTGGATCAAAGGGGAAGGTTTGTTTTCCTGACATTATCTTCCAGCTAAACCTAACCATCTTTTCAAAGTTCTTATCTTTCTGCAGGTCCTCTTATATGGTTTCTTGCCATAATCTACTTCATATCCGGGGTGCCTCGTGGGGTGGTATCGCCCCCTTTATCGAGCTATGAGGTATAAAATTTTCGAGACAAATACGGTAAGCTTTTCTCTAACAGCAAACATGGGTTCAGAACCTAGCAATAAATAAATTGCATGTGCTTTGCAAGCTTCAATAGTTTGAAATTTGATAGAAATAGCATAAAATGGGGTCAATCTACCATAATCTGTCAGCTAATCTGTTGGGGGGGGTCTTTGTTGTATAAACAGGACTGATAGCGCTTTGAAGTTTGGCTGGTTTTTCCTATGCTACGTGGTAATTTCACTGACTAGCCTATGTGGTTTATCATCCTTGCAACATGGCTCCTAAATTGACATTTTCCTGCAGGTTCATATTGGCTTTTGTGTGTTTGCCTCAGTTGCACCTCCAATAATTTTCAAAGGGAATTCACTGACGTGTGTATTTTTTCGATGTTGTATCTATTCTAAGATTTATGCACAAAAAGGTAGAATTATCTCAATCTGATATTTGTATTTTGTGGCTAAACAGAGGTGTTTTGTCAGCAATAGACTTGTTGAGCGGCAGTGCTATGGTTGGGGTAAGTTATATCATCTTAATATGCAAAGCCTTGTAAAAAAAACCATATCAAAACTCTAATCTATACTTCATTTCGGTCAAACTTACTAAATCTTGCAGATATTCTACCTCATTGGCTTTGGATTCTTCTGTCTTGAATCTGTCCTTAGCATTTGGGTTATTCAGGTTAAGCGATTCCCGATTTCACACTGATCGGAGTTTATCATAATGGTTTCTGATTCAAGTTCAATGATCGGTTTTGCAGCAAGTTTTTACATGTATTTCCGAGGGACCGGCAAGGCTGCAGAGATGAAGAATGAGGCTACAAGAAGGGCAATGATGGCAGCTCTGTAAAGCTTTTTTCCCTTTCAAATCCTTCCAACTGCAATTTCTTGCTCATGTCATAGTTTGACCTTCTTCGAAATGAGAAATCTTGAAACTAACATTTACGGATGTAAAGAGGTTTAACAGAGAGAGTGAAAATTGTTCATAGTCCTATGGTTCTGCATCTTTTGACTCAAAGCTCCAAGTTTTGACGAACTGAGTTGACAATATAAATTACTACTTTCGATCCAGCTCTGGCCCGGAATCTTCTTAACGCGTCGATTTCTCATCAACCTTCTGATTTTTGATGCGTCTTCCCATCGACCTTCGGCTCGGTAAACATTAGCCAGGTGAACGTAACTCAAATGGTGGTCAGGCTCCAGTTTCATCATCTTCTTCGCAACTCGCTCTGCAGTTGCCGAGTCACTGCAACTAGTACAAGCTCCTAAAAGAACCTGCCAGAGAGATGAGCACCCTCTGTAATCAGCTTTCTCTATCAATCTCTCGGCTTCTTCTATCAGCCCGGCACGGCCTAGAAGATCGACCATGCAATTATAATGCTCTAATCCGGGTTTTATCCCATATTTATCCCCCATCAAACGGAAACAATGTCTCCCTTGATCGAGTAATCCTGTATGACTACAAGCAAAAAGAACTCCGATGAAGCTGATATAATCTGGCTCAACTCCCGCCTTTATCAACTCGCTGAAAACTCGAATAGCTTCCTTGCCTCTACCGTTTTGAGCTAACCCATTAATCATCGAGTTCCATGATATCAGATTCTTAACTTGCATTTGGATAAAAATCCGATATGCAAAATCAATACAGCCACATTTTGCGTAGAGATCGACCAGAGCTGACTCAACAATCACATCTCTCCAACCACCCCTTCTCACATATTGGCAGTGAACCTCCTTCCCTTGTCTCACGGCTGACAGACCGGCACAAGCTCGAAGAACAGTTCCAAAGCTATAAAGATCTGTGTCTTCCATTTTTCTGAAAAGTTTGATTACCTCTTCGAATTCGCCGTTTTGACAGTAGACTCCGAGCAACGCTGATCTAGAAACTGAGTTTTTCTTTACCATTCGATCGAATACACGCTGAGATTCCCCAACCGAACCGCATTTTCCATACATGTCTACGAGGCTACTCTCGACGATTACGTTTCCGCTGAGGCCACGACAAATAACCTTTGAATGCACTTCTTTACCTTGCCTCAATCTTCCTAAATTAGCACAAGCAGTCAGTATAGTCCCAAAAGTAAACCCATCAGCTGTGAGAGCATAATTTTTCTGCATTTGGAAAAAGAATCCCAAAGCTTCATCAAACATATCGTTTCTAGTGAAAGCTGAAATCACTGAAGTCCAACATATAGAATCTGGTTCAGTCATTTCCTCGAACACCTTCCCGGCATAGTTGGCTTTGCAGTTTCTCCCGTACATGTCGATCAGAGAGCTCGCTATAACTTGATTTGAATCAAACCCACGTCTGAAAACAACTCCATGAAAGCACTGACCAAGAATCAAGCATTCAAGCTCGGAACAGGCCTTAATTACAGCAGACAACGTGAAATCATTGGGCTCAATCTCAGATTTCAGCATATCAAAGAACAATTCGAGTGCATTTCCTGGCTTTCCAAACTTAACATAACCAGTTAACATGGATGACCAAGACACAACATCCTTAACAAAAAGACCATAAAAAACCCTCTCAGTCTGCGAAAAATCACGACCCAATTTGAAATAATGAGCAAGTAAACTATTTCCGACGAACCGATCAGTCTCCAGGCCGGATTTAACGATGTGAGCGTGGATTTGTACGCCATGGCCGAATGAAACAACCTTAGTGCAAGTCTGTAAGAGTGAAGCATACACTATCGGTTTCACAGTGATCTCTTTTGTAGAATCGATAGAATTTAGAACCTGAAGCGCATCAAGAAGAGATCCAGACCTACAGAGTCGGATAATCTGTAACTCTTTGGCGGACGCGTAGCAAGGATTCGCGTTATGGTTCGTAAATAAACTGCTGCAATGGCGTTGGAATGAGAACCTCATGACACGGATGGGAGCGACGCAAATTGCCGAAACATTTCACTGACTGTAGAAGCAATCAAGCAACGGCCTTTGGACCCGCAGAAAGTTCCCGCTTTTTAAATAACTGATTAAAGAACGTAATCGGAGATACACAGCCGACAATCCGCCATTAAAGTGAAGCTTTTTTTCTTTCGTACGTGAATAAATTGGTTCAGTTCAAGATTGAAACTTCAATCCAAGAAGAAACCCAGATGGGAAATTCATTGACCATGTTCAACTAATCACAGTTACATCCTCCTTAACAACCCACTAATCCATCATCCACGCTCAAACTATTTATTTAAATTCTGAGAGGGTCATCATTCAAGATCTTGAATTCGGCTCCATTTGGATATTATGTCCCACACTTCGGTTCTTCTAACTTTAAACTAATCGAATAACACATGGTCTACATGAACAGAATAATTGTATGATAATATAAATTAGAAGATTAAACTCCATTATAGATTGTTATTAGCTTCAGCGGTGAGATGATGGGATCCACATCTATAGTCGGTGTGTACACTGTACGTGCAGAGACGAGAGAGTACGAATGTGAGACCGGCTCCCAAAACCGACATCGTTGGCTGTTGCAGATCTTCATGTTCAAACCTGTTCTTCCGTCTAATTACGCAATTAGGGATGTAGACCATTCAATCACTGCTCTCACCCTCAAAGGCGCGTGCACTCCACTCTCAAATAAAAGACAAAATCTTTGCCCACTAATTACTTATGTTATTCGATTTGATTATGAAAATCATTTATAAATGAAAAAAAGATAAATTATAAAATACGATGATAGGAAAGTCACGGGCTTGTAGGCGCGTGGAGTGCAGTAGGGAAGAGTTAAGATGATCGTCCTCGTTTTACATAATTTACAAATTACATAAACCACGCTTTTGCTGACAGTTCAAGCAAATTCCCTCTCTTCCACTACCCAATTTCCTCTCTTCATCCATCATTTCTCCCTCTCCTCTTTCGTACCCTAGTTTTCTCCGTCTGCCCAATCTCCTTTTTCTGTGTACAGGCGTGGCTAAAGTTTCCGTTTTCCTTTTTCTTGCATATCGTAAAAGTCAGAGCAGCTGCCCGATTGAGTTTTGGTGTATTTCCCTGATTCCATTCGATCGAGTAAAGTTTGTTTCCTTTCCTTATTTGGGCATTTTTTTGTCTGTTGAATTCATCTTCGAATCTCTTTTTGGGAAAGTTCTATTGGTTTGAAGTTCGAAGTTCCTGAAACTTAACGTCTTGAGTTTCTTGCTCTCTTCGTGTCTGCATTGATTTCGATCGAACTAGATCTGGGGCGGTTCGTAGAAGAATCGGTTTCTTATTTACGGCATGTTGAAATCTAACTGTTGTTGAAATTTGACATTGAAGTACACGTTACGTCTTGATTTTGCTGAGAGTTCGTCGCTTGTTCGTTTTGCCCGAAGCTAACTTCAGTTCTGATTGGGGTTGAATTTGAAAAATTGGTTTTTAAATGCATCAATTATCGCTGTCGTTACTGAGAAACACTGCTCATTTCCTTCGATGTTCCTTTCTTTAAATGCCTCTACCGTTTCGGTTTTGTCACCGTAAATCTCTTCTTCTCTTTTGTTATTATATTTACAGAGAGCTTGTGGATTTTAGTGGCAATTTTTATCCTAATGGTCTCGGATGATCCACCAAAATTTTGTTTCTGAGACAGAAGAGAGACTCTGCAAATATAGGTTTTCTGTAGTTATCGATTTGGTATGAGGAAAAACATAAATTCTCATTCGGTCCTGTTGTTTAGCAATAGAAGATGGAAAATCCCGTTCATCACCAGTTTATTCATTTCTGTAGTTCTGTTTTTTACAGCCATTTCTGGGCTATTTAGTTCTTCTCATAATGGGGATCCAATTTCATTTGACAATACATCCCTTACGAAAGAGGAAGATTATAATGAATTTTTTGTCGAATCCGAGTTGAAAGAAATATTGGATGGGAACCGGGTTTTACCCATCGAAGCTCCTAGGCTGGCATATCTAATATCTGGTACGAAAGGGGATAGCAATAGAATGATCAGGACCTTGCAGGCTGTTTATCACCCGAGAAACCAATACATACTGCACTTGGATCTTGAAGCCCCGCCCCGAGAGAGGTTGGAGTTGACGTCTTTGGTCAAGGTTGATCCAACTTTTATGGAGGTCAAGAATGTTAGAGTGATGGCTCAGTCCAATTTGGTTACTTACAAAGGCCCTACGATGATTGCGTCTACTCTTCAAGCCATAGCGATTTTGTTGAGAGAGAGCCTGGACTGGGATTGGTTTATAAATCTCAGTGCTTCTGATTATCCACTCATGACTCAAGATGGTTAGTTCATAGATCTTGCTCTCTCGTACCTTTGTTTGGTCGAAATTAATATGAATTTGTGTTAGAATTATCTTAGAATGGTTGTGGAAAGCTGTTTTCTGAAGTGCTAAATTGGAATTGCCTTAATTGTTTCTGATGTATCTTATTCAGTGCCTTGTTTTTTTTCGTGGTTAGTAAGCCAATGAAACAGAACGTTGCTCTCCTTTTTTTTTTTGCAGATATGCTTCATGCTTTTTCTAATTTGTCTAGAAACCTCAATTTCATCGAACACATGCCAATATATGGTTGGAAAATGTGAGTTTGATTTATTTTCATCCAACTCAACTTCTTTCCTTTCGAAATCTAAATTTTTATTTCTGATGCATTTTTGTCATTTTAGGTCCCATAGAGCCAAACCCATCATCATCGATCCTGGTCTTTACACCACGAAAAAGTATGACCTGATTTTGACTAATCAGCGGCGTTCTCTTCCGACGTCCTTCAAATTATTTACAGGTCAGTTTAGATTTCATACAGATTTGATTATTAGCCATTTTACTCGCTGAATCATATCTGGTCGATGTTTATTTTAGCTATGTTATGGAAAATATACAAGAAACAAGTAACTCTAAAGGTTTCATGATAATTATCGGATTTGGTATTTTCTTTTGCTTGTATATTTTCATTTTCAATCACGAACGACTAGCAATTTCCTTTTTTGTGCAACAGGTTCGGCGTGGGTGATGCTGACGAGGTCGTTTGTTGAGTATTGTATTTGGGGATGGGATAATCTACCTCGAACGATCCTCATGTATTACACGAATTTCGTCTCTTCTCCGGAAGGCTATTTCCACACTGTCATTTGCAACAAGGAAGAATTCAGCCAAAGTGCAATAAGCCATGATCTTCACTACATCGCTTGGGACACTCCTCCAAGGCAGCATCCCAGATCTTTGACAGTTTCAGACTTTGATAAAATGGTGGATAGTAATGCCCCATTTGCTCGAAAATTTGCCAAAGATGACCCGGTTCTCGACCGAATCGACAAAGAACTGCTAAATAGAACGAGCCGGTTTTCGCCCGGAGCATGGTGCGCAGGAAGCTCTGTGGATGGGGCTGACCCATGCTCTGTGATCAGTAACGGCACGGGGCTGTTTAGACCCGGTTCGGGGGCTGAGAGGCTGGAGAAGCTACTTCTAACTCTTGCTTCAGAGAAGCTTGAAAAAAAAAGGTGTCAATGGACGAGTTAAGCGTCGAGTCTAATTGCGATTGAAAGATCGGTTGTTGTTCATAGCTTACAAGGTCCGATGCCAAATGGTGGAATTTAATTTTTGAGCTCGATCCGATTCAATTTACAGGTTAATTAATGGGTAATCTTTAGAGATTGAATTATATGCCAGTTTGAAAAGCAAATTAAATATGGTTTCAATGGGCCGGGCGTGTATAGGAGTAGCTCTGCCTCCTTAGGGTTTTGGATTCGTTCTGCGCTTATATACAACGGTCAGGCTCAATCGTCTATGCTCATTCTCGCCGGAATGCTACTGATTGGCTCTTTTCTTTTTGCTTTTCAACTTTCGATTTCTGCACGCTGCACCCCGGGCTTCTATGAGGATTCCGGTGATGGTGAGAGCCCCATTGCGCGTGCGAAATCCCCGCCGTTCGTGTTGCAGTTTAGCCTTGTCTTTCCAGGGCTGATCTGTGTCAATTAAACGGATATAGCTGAAACCTGATGTTTTTATTTTCGCTGCGAGATTGTAGCTATTCCGCCTGGCTAAACCTTTAGCTTGTTTTCAAGCAAGATTTCGAGGTCGGAATAGAGATAGTCATGGAGGCGAAAATCGAGTTTAGTTGCGGCCCTTACGTAGAGGCACATATAGTCGATTGATTTATCTCGATTAAGGCCTTAATCGAGATACTTCTTTTTACTTTTTTTCTCGTTCATTTTGGAAATTGACGTCTTTTCTGTGGTTGGCAATGATTACACGCTATCCGCGCTTCTGAGATCAATCTATGAAGCAGATTAGTGTAAACAATGGTTGAATTTCTTGATATGAGCCTCACCTTCTGTTTACCTCAGCTAGTTCGATTTTTATTTTCAATCTTTTCTACGAATAATTGAACTAATTTAACTAAATATTGAACTTTCTGATGATTCTTCAAAAATTTTATTTGTAAGTTTTTGTATTCCTATTTCTTGGTTGAGCAACTAATCTCCGTCCAGAGATATGATCATTTTTTCATATGGTTGACGTTGTCGATGATGATACATTCCAACTTATTTGAGATGTTGTGGAGCCAAGCCCTGTTTACAGGGAGAACCTACTTGGTGAAGCTACACTCATATGATAGTGGTGGATAAACTGAGGCAAATGCTATTAAAAAATTTTGTTCCTTTACATCAAAATTTTGCCTTAATGTCTGCATTTCTTGTTTAAATCTGTCTTCATCTGAGTTTAACTATCCTCATGTCCTATTCTGTGCGGATTTAGGGGCTGAAAAACTCGCAAAGTTTGTGTTGTCATCAGCTTCTTCTCTTGTAAATTTAACGAGATCGGAGTTAAATAACAGCGCTATATGTTCTATCTAGCTAAGTTGCTATGAGTAACCTTACTCATTCGCTGTTTTATGTTTGCGAAGTCTAAAAAGCTCAAATTATTTGTTTTTATCAGCTTCTCTTGCAAAGTTAACGAGATTGGAGATACATAACAGCACCATATGCGATGACAAATATGATTTTGGATTTAAAGTTTTTATTTTATTCTTGCTGCGTGTGCTTATGATATTCTACATCCATTGGAAAGCTCCTATGCATAAATTGATTATTGCCGATTTACGTTGTATTTGTCGTACTATCTGATGGTAGGGACGTGTTTGCAAACTCTCCTGCTAATTCTTGCTTGGTATGTCCACCTTCTCCCACCTAATCTTTCTGTATTTTTCTTAGTTCTTTTATTTCTTTCTTCAAATAATCCTACATCGCATATGCAACTATAAAATCATGTCATGATATGTAAAAAATTAGCAGGAGGGTGCCCACTGTTTAGCTTTGTTACAAGCTTTACGGTTTAGCTCAATGGAATTAATGGTATTAACTGGTCGGGACACGACGAGGAAGACCACTGGTGGAAGGAGGGTGCCCACTGTTTTGATCGTAGTCATTCATTGTTAATTGTTCTGTAAACACGTAGTTTTGTTGCATATGTCAGAGAATAATGTTCAATTTTTTTATGAAATATGATATATATCGACTCTACATCTACATGACTTGTCACGCTCCTTGCAATTTAGTCAAATTGGAGCATTTGCAGCATGCTCTTGAACGTGCACATGTCAATAACTAATTTAATAAACATTTTAATTATTATATTTTAAAAGTATTTTAATTAAATTAATTAAAATTTATTGCGTCAGAAACTATGTTATGAAAATATGCTAGAAAAATAAATTTAATATTATTCTTGCACATGTTCTGTTGTAATTGAATGTATTAAAAATATAAATAACTGTCTATTAACTTTTAATTACCCTATCTTATATTATTGTTGTAATAAATGGTAAATCTTCCCCTCCCCCGACTTGACCCGGACCTTCTCTACGGGTAAAGTTGGGTCACTGTGGCCGCTGGGTTTATTCGAATTTTAATAGATTGACCCACAGTTTGACTTCTGCCTGGTTTCCTAAAGGGGATGACGTGGAACAGTCAAACCCAAATTATGCTGCCGTTTTGAAAACACGCGCCTTCTTGTGGACCACCCTAACCCAGCAGAAATTGTACGTCTTAAATCGAACCGGAGCGTCTGCAAAAGACGTTTATAATCGGGCGGTTTATATTCCACCAAGGCTTCCTATTTCAACGTCAGTTTTTTCCAACGGTCAGAAATTCGAAATACAAATCTTTTTCCATTCGAACTTCTTCTCCCACCTCGTACTAACAAACAATTCTAAGCAATCGCAGCGAGAAGAGGTTTTCTCCAAGTTTGTTTTTCAAAATCTTCTGGAGTTCTTCGTCTCCAAGAATTATATTCAGTGGTTAAATGAGTATACTACAGTACCCTGACGCCATTAACGCACCAGATTTGCAGGTTTGGGATAATGCTGCCTTTGACAATGAAGCGTCCGAAGGTTTCGCTGCCGTTGAGGGGTGTTGGGAGATTTCTGATTCTTTTCAATCTGATTGCAGCAAGGAAAATTTGAGTCCTTGTTTGGTAAAATCTCCTCCTTCGGTCAAATCCGCCGTCTCTGTGAGGCCCCTTCGGCCTAACAATAGTAGCGTGCAGTCGAAAGGGAAGCCATTGAAGCCCCCTGCTAAACTGGTTTTCCACGATCCAGAATTGAAAGAAAGAAACAAGGAAGAAGGCGAAGAACATGAAGATAAAGCTCGTGGGGCTTGTAAAATAGATTCGGAAATTGAAGAAATAGAAAGAGAGATTGCTATCTTGTCAGAACGGCTGAAAGCTCTTCGATTGAGAAAATTTGAGGAGAATTTAAAGATTAACGAACGGCGAGGGAGAATTATCGCAGCGAAATTCATGGATCCGAAACAGAGTTTCAAGAATTCGGGTACGGAGAAAAAGAGTGAACAGCCTTTCGTTTCAGCCAGCAAACTAACGTTGAGCCGCAGAGGGGCCAGCTTGGGGCCATGTGAGATCTTTTCTGAAGTTGGAGGACGACGAACGGGTGTAAGTTTGTGTCCGTCGGAAATAATTTTCGGCATCGGAGCTCGACCGCCGGCGAAAACCGAGATTACACCTGTCCAACAGATGCAGAATCGTCGTAAATCGTGTTTCTGGAAACTCCACGAGATCGACGAACTGAAAGTGACAAAGGAAAGGGGAAAGCGAAACAGCATGACGCCAAGCCCGAAATGGAGAAAAACAGCTTCCAACGTTCAGAAGGTAAAGCAAGCAGCCACGACGGTGAGTTCGAAGAGACCGGTGAAGAAAGAAGAAGGATTGATCGGAGCAATCCAGCCAAAAAAGCTGTTCAAAGAGGACGAAAAGTCAGGGAAGAAGCCATTGAAGAACGGGAGAATGGTTTCCAGCCGGTACAGTCAAATCTCAGGCCAAACAAGCGACGGAAGAAAAAGGTCTTTTCCAGAAAACGATAAGGTGGAGGGGAAGAGAGTGGAGAAGAAACGAGCTTCATCCGAAAGCCGGGTGAAGAAGCGATGGGATATTCCGACGGAAGTGGTCATGGCGTGCGAGGAAGCCGAGGAAACAATGCCGGCAATGGGGGTCGATGAAATGGCTGGGGCTCTTCCGGTTCCAAGGATAAGGACTCTGAGATTCTGCAACGAGAGTCCGAGGGACTCCGGGCCGGCGAAAAGGGTGGCCGATCTGGTCGGCCGGAGATCATTCTTTAGTCCTGATGCTAGTGAAGCAGAGGAGGAGGTTGACCCATCTGTCTGTCAGACGTTGACTTTTGAAGATGACTGATCGCTTTCTTTTGAAAAATATCCATCGCGTGTTTCGTATTTCGTAAATTTACATTGATGATCAACATGTTTTTTGTTATAAATCGAAGAACAATGTCATCAAAATGCGACACAGCCGGTGCAATAACACTAATCTAAGATTAACGTTCTTTAATTGTTCTTTAATCTAAGATTAACGTTCTTTTTAATTGTACTAATTCCTTAACTCTGGGGGTCGGATTTGATATTTATCTTTCTTATAGAGGCGAAGGGTGTTTAGGTCTTTTCCCTAAAAGAGAGCCATTTTGTGAAGGAATGAAGAAGTCTATATTTGTGGAAAGATACGAGAGAGGTTACTTTTCGTGTTTCCATCAATCCCAGGTTAAACCTTCGATCCTCGCTCATGGTTGAACTTCGTGAGTCGGGAAATTCGTCGGAGTTGGCCCTATTCCCTCTTCTGCGGCGTTTTCTGGTTCCTTCTACTGACTGATACCTCTTCAATGCACTTGAAGCTCTTTCTTCGTCCCAATAATGTGAAGCAAACCGTTTCCGCAATTTCATGTTATTCAACTACGACCTTTTTTTGTTCCTTTCCTCGTTTGGGGAGTCTGCTGTTTACCAGAGAAACTATTCGCCCCAAATATCCTGTAAGTTGAGCCCCTTATTTTGTTAATCTTCTGTTCAATTGATTATTTATTTAACTAAGTTCCGCACTTAATGGAGGCCTACATGCCACGAAAGAGCCTGTTAATTGTTGTAATGAGGGAGTAAAGTAAGCTGTGACATTATACTAATGTCTCGTCAGAAATTATGTTCATTGATTTTAGTTTTTGGCTTCGAATTAAACATTAGAGTTCAGTTCCTGTTTACTTTTTTTCGTTAAGGAAACTCTGTGACATTATTGCTGGAGATTTACTAGAATGCTTTCTCCTCTTTCTAGCTTATAAATGAGTACCTTGCAAAGAAAGAAGACTAATTTCAGAAAGAAATTTTAGCCATTGACTTGTTTCTCCTGGGATGAATGATTAACACTCATGTTGGCACACGATGTACACATCCTGATCTATTATCCAAGTCCTGTGACAAGTATTATCAAATCAATAGCTCCCAGTTATATATGAAAACAGACACCTAGATTTAGCAGCTTAAGATTTGCTTACTTTTCTGATACTAATTGTAATCTAACTCTGTGAATAATCAGTTTGAAAAATATTTAAATTATTATCATCCTGAAATTCCTATTGGTTGTGACTAAAGTTTCCAATGCAGATACGCTACCTGTATTTTTCTACTAATGGAGAAGGCAATTACTTTCTTCCATTTTCCACGCGCGGCTTTTGTAGTGAAAAGGAAACTAGCAATGAATCCTCAAAAAAAATTCTGCCAACACAGGAAAATTCTTTGGGTTATGACAGCATGAGTTTGGAAGGAGACATTGATGAGATGTGTAAATCTAGCAATATCAGTTCTAGTGCTCAAGTAGATCATTCCTTAAGAGATAACCTCAATGTATATGATTCTCTACTGTCAGCAGCCTGTGAAAATGGTGACATTCTCTCTTGCTGTCAAATTTTTAAAGAGTTTGTGACTTCAGACAGATGTATAAGGCCTACCTCCTATCTAAATTTGGCCAAGGTTTTCACAAAGACAAATGATTCTGCCCAGCTATTGAGATTCATCGAAGAAGTTTCGGATCTTACGTTTCCAAGTCCAACAGTTGTAAATGGAATCATCGATGGTCTTTCTGCATGCAAGGAGGTTGATAAAGCTCTTCACGTATTTAACCATATGAAGAGCTTGAAATGTAGGCCAGATTTGATTACATATAATACTATTATGAACATGTTGGGTCATGTGGGTCGCATTGAAGAAATGCTTCAAGAATTTTCCTCCATGAGCGATTGTGGCATTGTGGCTGATGTAATTTCCTATAACATATTATTGAACAGCTTTCGGAAGGTTGGAAGATTTGATATGTGCATGGTTTACTTTAAGGAAATGCGTGAGAAGAAAATTGAACCTGATTTGCTCACTTATACTGCATTAATCAACAGCCTTGGGAGATCTGGCAAGATTGAAGAATCATTGGCACTCTTCAAAGAGATGAAGCTTAAGCATATTCATCCTTCCATTTATATTTACCGGTCTCTAATCAGTATTCTCAAGAAGACAGGAAGAGTTGATTTGGCAGTATCATTTCAAGAGGAGATGAATTCGGGTAAAGTAAAACTTTCTACTGTTAAGGATTACAAGGAAAAAAGAAGACGATTCTAGACACGGAGTTTTATATTGACGTCAAGCCGCTCAAGATGGAGTTGATAATTTTGGTGGGATTTGACTTGCGATGAATGCTAGAGAACTTTTCGGGATGGATTTGTTTAGGAGCAGTTCGGAAAGGCAATTTTCCTGATATCTCCACGTAAGACCTTATAACGATTAGTTGTAGATCTTATTTTCAATATCTTACCGTTAATTTTTGGCTATTGCGATTGATTACGCTCAACAAGCATGTCGTTGAGAAGCGAATGAAATTGTAAGTGGAAGGAAGAGAAACTTTTGGTTGAAGAGTTGGTGTTGCATTATCTTCTAGGATATTTCAACTGTTGTTAGTTCCCCTTTCACAGGAATCTCAGTTAGGGTTTGCAATTTCTTCTATTTGGGCAAGATTGAGAGCTTGGTGCTCTCAACAAATTTCAATTTAAAAAGTTATGACTTTTATTCACGTCTCAACCCTTGCTTTTCTGTTTGCGTTAGACCGTAACTGTGTTTGGCTTTTCCAGATGAAGAACACTGGCATAGCGTGCATGCCTCTTAAATCTGCCATTTCTTTACTGGCCTATTGCTGTTTCTTGAAGTCTGAAGAGAAATATCACTTGGATTCGTGTATCAAAACATCAGACATGTAAAACGGGTATGTAAATGATCCGAAGATCCTTAACTTTGCAAAGAACTTCTGAAAATTACACCAATTTTTGATTCATCAAAATGTCATGTAATTGTGATTGTGTCTATTACTTGCGCATAATGTTGGCAATCGTATTAAGCTTTAGACATTATTAGAGAAGAAGAAATTGAAGAATTGATATTGATAGCAGAATAATTGACCCCCTAGTCCCTGCATGGGCTGACTGTATGGATTCTAGTTTTCAATTTCTTCATAATGACTGAAAACCATGTACAAGGAACATTGTAATAAGATACAAGGAACATTGTACCATGGCCATCATCGAAGAAAATTGGCATGGTCTTGGTGTCATATCCAGCTAGAATCGCGTCCAAAAATAAACCTCCCCACCCCTTGGTTGACCGAGAGAGTGTGCGCGCGGGCTCTTTCAAAACAGCGACCGGGGGTTGACTACACTCCGGGCTAATTCGCCAGCTTACTTGCTTACTGAATGAATGAATATGTAAACTTAGATTGAAAGATAAACAACATGCTGCAGAATTACTTAATCTATAGAGAGAGAATTAGAGAAATCACATGGCGTATACCGAATACCATAGCCACTGACTACTGTGGCCTATGGAAACCCAGTCTCCTGGCAGCTCTGCAGCTGTTTGTTCTCCTCCTAGAGGAGCGAATTGCCCCAAATGCTTGTACCTTGATTATAAGAAGATACAAGTAGGAACAATGTTGATTAAACCACTACATTCCCTCTGTAGTAAAGAAGTTGCACCTTTTTAGGAGTTCAAGCTATGCATAAAATTATGGTTGATCAAGCTATGCATATTATATAGTGCAATAGATAAGAGATGAAGATGAGAAACTAACTGAAATGGACAAAATTGATGATGCCCGGAATCACCAAAGCGACGAGGACCTTCGGGACTTTCGATACATTGACTGCTCCGGTTAAAGCATTTGGAAAGGTAGGCACCTTCCTGGGCAGCAACCTAAGAAACAAATAACGATAATATCTTATTAGTTAGTAGTGAAAATGCAATATTCAACCACAGATTCAAATTTAAGTAAATAGAAACGAAAAATCATTTACCTGTGTAGTCGCTGGTAGAACTTTCATCTGTGAGTCCAGGTGAGAAAGGGCTAACTTAAAACCTTCAATATCTATTTCCTTCTGTTCATTTCCTTCAGAATCTTTTAGCAGATCTACCGCATTGCCAGATGTTTGCTCTTCAAATATTGTTCTATCTGAAGAAATCTTATCAGAATGTCATCTACTACACCTTGGAATTAGAATGTCATCTACTACATCTTGGAATTAGAATGTCATCTCATTCTTTCATCAAACCTACATAGACGAATAATGTGAAGTTTCATGTTTAATTTGTGGTCTTCTTACTAGCAGGAAGGAAAAGCTTCCCGTAGAATGAATACAGCTGAGCTTGAAAGCTTGAAAAGTTTGTTGACAACATGAAAACATAATTACTAAAACATGGTACTATCTTTGCTGTAAGATTATAAAAATATAAGCATTTTCACGCAGAGTACTGCATTGGTATCTAACGTAGAGAATGCTATGAATAGAATAGTTACTTTCTTACATATTTAAGATGTGATCTCCTGATTGTACTACCGTAATTTTCACCAGATCTTTGACCATAGGGTATAATTTGATTAAATCTTCTTGAAGAAAGTCATGCAGCTCTGCAGCAAATTCTACACCAGTTGGACCCCCTCCAACAATAACAAAATGAAGA
Source organism: Begonia fuchsioides (assembly GCA_003255005.1). NCBI lineage: Eukaryota > Viridiplantae > Streptophyta > Magnoliopsida > Cucurbitales > Begoniaceae > Begonia > Begonia fuchsioides. The sequence goes on along the minus strand of QAOC01051215.1, from coordinate 608,038 downwards.
TTTCTTCTTCTCTCTTCTTCACTCAGACCAGGAACCGCCGGCGATTCTAAGCAATCAATTACACTTCTGTGAATTTTAAGAGCATCTTCTACTTTCTAAAGTATTTGCAAGAACTTCCATATCAGCTGCTTTCAAATTTCAATCAAGTCTCCAAACCAAAGTATAAATCAACGAGGAATTTTATTGTATGGAAATGGAAAACAATTCACCTTGAGAAAATGACAATTTTCCTTGACACCTGGAGTGTTAAAAGTGTTTACTTGCGCTCCAATTGCTATCACCAAGTAGTCGTATTCCAATGAAAATTCCCTCTTCTCAAGCATGCTATTGTCTATCTCAGACAGGCAGAATACTTTCTTGTTTGCAGCATCAATCTTCACGCATTCTGCTTCACAGAATTGAATTCCGCCTTTTCTCTGCCATGATTTAAATTAGAGCATAGATACACTATTTTACACCTGAAAGGTTTCTGAGTGATCACTCCGAAATATAATAATTGTGCTCTAAATGAATATCTATGTTTACTGACAAAATACGAACCAATTTATGTTCGCAACCTTTAGAGATTGGTAAGTGTCTAAAAATCAAGCTTTAAACGTATGCTGAAATTGTTACAGCCAAATAAAGTCCTAGAGGATCTTTTCTGGGGCATTTTACCTTTCTACTATGCTTCGTGCTTCAACTGTTCCACATGTCACGCTGGGTAACAATGGAGTAAATGCAAAATAATTCCGTGGAGAAACAACCTGGACATCATATAGTAAAGTGTCGAGATCTTTTAGGAAGCTAGTCCCAGCCCATCCTGTTCCGAGCACCAGAACTCTCTCTTTTCTTGAGTTCCTTTTCATTAAGTTTGCCAACTTCTTGTTGTGATTCAGAGTATGCTACTAGGCCTCCACTACTGAAATAAGTTTTTTCAAAACCGTTGCATGAGAAGATCAGAATTGAACTAGGCAAGTCTTTGTAACAGATAAAAGATGACTTCAGTCAGCTATTGATGAACCGAGCAATAAAGCATTAGGTGGCAACTGAGTACCTCAGACTCAAGAGAAACTATATCAGCTAAGCTTTGTCTTAAGTGTGATCTGAGATCAACTTTAGATATAGCAATCAAAATCATTAGACGAAGTTATCATCACTATTGATTGATAGACAACACATCCTAAAGCATTTTTCATTCGACCTTATATGTATGTCATAAGACACTTTTGAGATTCTGAATCCATTATACTTTCCAATGGAACAGAGTTCAAGAGTATTTAAACCACTTAATTTCATAGAGTGCTTTGAAACTCATATCTCATAATATTTTAAGACGTTTAAACTCATAAATATAAAGGTTTAACAAAAGTATTTAACGTTCTTCCTAATCCCAATCGGAGGAAGACAATTTGAGTTGAGAGAATGGATAGCAACTTTATGCTATAAAATGAATCTACTGTCAGGTCGAATGAACAGCGGGGCTGATTACTACTGAGCAGAGTCCCAGTTAATCCATAATTTCCTTCTTTCTTATTAATTTCCCAGTAACTAAGCATACGGCGAGCAAAAACTGCAGCAAACAAATAATATTTTAAAAAATTAGTGGAGAAGGAAATGTAGAGTGATCGAAGACCTGAGGGAGCAAAACACGACTAGCTCAGCGTATGTCGGGAGGCCATGGAAAGCTCTTGAAGCTCTGGCGAGGAAGGGCGAAATCTTCATTCAGAGCCAAACAAGGAAGTAGGCGAGAGAGGAGAGGGAGTGACGGGAGCGATAAACGAGATCAAGATTGAGATCGAGAGGGATTTTCAGGTTTGTATAGAGTTTCAAGAAGTCACTGGATTTGAAACCCGTTTCCGAAGCTCACCAATCGGCAATCTCACCCCTTTCCATGCTGGCTTAGTATAGCTCCCGACCAGTCAACCGTAGCTTTCTCGCCCGATTTACGACGCGACGTCGTTTCTTACTCAAAGCAGCTTGACACTTACTATTCAAACAATTTAATACTTGATTTTAATTATTAATAAAGTTAACTTAATACTATTGCCCAAAAAAATCAAAATTAGATAGTAAGAAAACAAAATGAGATCGTGAATTTTCAACCATAGTACGATTTATTATAATTAATTTAAATTATAAATAAATAAATTTTGTTAAAATTACGTACATCAATAAAAATTCACAAAACTTTGTGGTGTATTTGTCTTAAAATTCTGTAAGTACGGGACAAAAGTTTCAAGAATTTTTATTGTCGTATGTAATTTTAAAAAAATTTATTTGTTTATGTATTAAAAAAAATATAATAAATTGTAAAATTGTTGAAAAAATTTAAAAATTTCTAGATTATAGTCTTTATTGTTATAAATGTGTGATAAAAATTTCAAGTCATTTTGATAAGATTTGATTAGTCAAATTAATTAAAAATAAAAAAAATTTAAAAAAAATTAGGTTCGAACGTAAGTTGCATCCGAGTGGAAGTCACTGCGTCCGATACTTCGTCCGTAAATCTCAAATTTTATTTTTTTTAAATTTAAATTTAAATTGGCTTATTTATCCTAAAATCAGTTGAGTTTTTTTTTTCCACCCTTAATAATACTCTAAATAATATAATTTATTCTTAAAAATACGATAGTATTATTCAAACTCCTCCTACTCCCTTACAGAAGTACATTACTATTATACCCCTGTAGGCTTCTGAAAAGCGACGAGGAAAACTATTTGCCTAAAACTAGACCCAACCTAACTCCACTGCGCGCATCCTTACTTTTATAGACACGACGTGCTGTATGAGCCGTACGATGTGATGATCTGATCGGGACCCATGGAGCCGATTCTCTGATCATAATGAACCTTTTGCTTCTCTTCTTCGTTTTTCAAAGCTCAGTTACCAAAGGGGTTTGTCTTTATACCTAATCCTCAAGCTGACTCCCTCTTTCTTTTATCCTCGAACAAATCAATGACTTTTCGAAAAACTTTTTGCTGGCATAATTTGCGCTTGATTGGCCCTCTTCTTCGTGGCAGAGCTCTGTTTGTCCTGTGTGTTTGGCCTGGAGAAATCTCTGCCGAGTTTGGGAAAAATGGGCACTGCATTTCCACTCCGCCATGTGAGCTTGTTTCGGAACCTCTGACGGCGGAGTCGGTGGCTTCCGAGTCGACTCAAGCACAGAGCCAAATTTCAATTTATTTGCAGTATTTAACGGGTCTGGGATCAGGAAAAGACACCACTAGCTGCCATTTTCAGACATGCTCTGAGTCATTCTCTTTCTCTCTCTATCCATCTCGACAAGAAAAATCTTTGTTCCAAAGTGGAGCCTAACTGATTCCTTCCCTTTCTCTCGTTTCAGCAGGGAAAGAGCCAGACGAAACCAGAGATTAAATAATGTCAACTAGTTTTGTCGATTTGCGTGCGACTTCTCTAGCAAGAGAGTAGACATGAGGATTATCACGGAGACCCAGAAGCTTTAACCAACCCTGCGTCTCAGCTCTTCCTTTATTATCTATCCCTCTTCAATTTAACCAAAAAAATTTCATCCTTGCTGGTTATTTCACCATCGGAACACAGAATGATTTCCCGATCGCATTTATTTCAACTGCATTTATTGATTTTGTTTGTCACTCTTCATCACTCTCGCGGTAGCTTTCTAGCCGAACCAGTTGAAGCTCAGCCCCTAAATCCGGGGGATAGCTCATTGCCAAACACAGTCCCAGCCTTTCCAGCCCAGACACGTCAACAAATCTGCCGGCTTGACTTATCCGACGAGCTTTTCGGCGGAGTTAGAGAAGCATGCGGCCGAGACCTCGACCGGAGCCGATGCTGTCCTGTATTAGCTGCTTGGCTCTTCGCGGCACACGCGCGATCGGCTCTAGAACTATCTGCTCCGGCGCCGGTGTCGGAAGAGGACCTTCCGATGATGCCCGATGACTCGCAGAAGTGCGTGAACTCGCTTCAAAGCTCTCTGATTAGCCGGAATATTAGGATTCCGCAGCCGAACGCTAGCTGCGACGCCATTATATGCTTCTGTGGAATTCGCCTCCACCAGATCAGCTCGCTCAGTTGCCCGGCGGCCTTCAATGTTACCGGGTCTCATAACGCCACCCCCACCGCCGTTGTACGTAATCTGGAAAAGAATTGCCGGAACTCCTCCTACTCCGGCTGTACAAAGTGCCTTGGAGCTCTCCAAAAGGTAAATTACCAGCTTATTATTTCCCAGAATTCCATAAACGTCCGTTCAATTCCATTTAGCAATTCTGTTTGCCCAGCAGATTCAAGCCACGGGATCGACCGCCGGTACTGACCGGGGGAGCCAAATGTTCAACAGAGACTGCCAGCTAATGGGGCTGACGTGGCTGCTGGAGAGGAACAAAACGACGTACATTCCCACCGTTTCAGCCGTATTGCGTGCCATCATGTTCAGTGCTCACCCACCCCACGACTCGAAGTGTAGTCTTGACCAAGAGAACATGCCACTGGCCGTTGATTCAATGCAGTTGGAGAAGGCTGATTCGCCATCTCTACCGTCCACTTCCTTTTTTCCAATGTTACCCCTGATTGTAATTCTCTCTTTCCTCACGTAGCCGTGGCCGTGGGCAGTAGGTCAGTTCTCTGTTCCTCTTTTTTTCACCTGAAGTAGACCACAAGCTGAGCTTTCATTTCTCGTTTATTTATTTATTTAATTTCATTAATTTAGATATTATTTTCGATGAAGGTGATTATAGTATTATTCGATTTATGTACATAAAACATTCTAGGTGACGACATCTCCGCCTTGTCGGAATCTTTTGAAACCATTCTCGATGACGTTTCGGAGAAAATAGTTCCCGGTTTGACCCACTGGCTGAGCTCCGGAGGCCGCTCTCTCGTTGCAGCACGAGAGAGACCTTTAAACGCCATTGCATTCGAAAACATTCACAAGCCCGTTGTCATAACCGTAATTTTTATGTTTCAAATTTTCTTACAAAATTTTCGAAATTGTTGGCTGGCTGTCGCTGAAGTTTTACAATGGTTGTGTTGTACCTCATGGGTCGGTCGATGTTTTTGGATGAGAATTTTGACATGTCGGGTTAGATCAACTTTTGGGATTATGTGGACACATGATTGGATCCGAAATGTGAATCACTGAGTCTCAGCCCACACCAGTGGCTGCTCAGCTACTTGGACTGCTGCTCCTTGTGGGTGACCAAACCCGGTCCGTTGGGCATTCTCCACTCGTAGTGCCCGTGAGATTCTCCCTAGTATGATTCCAGTTGAATCCAGATGCTGTATATTAGGACGGCAATCTCAATAGGGTGAAGAGGCCCTGGGCTGAAGATCTTCAATTAACCTTTCAAAGATTGATAGGGGGCCCGGGTGAAGTGGATTCTGAGTCGAGAGAGGTGCAGCTTTTAAGGCATGGCCAGTGCAGACAGTTTGGCTCACTTGTCTGCGTCTACATTTCCAACTCCCTCTTTTTATCATCATGTTTCGGCTGTTCTTCAATCCTTCTTCAGCTTTGAACGTGGTTTCAGAGCTGAAATCCTTCGCTAAAGCATGCACGCAGATAGAGAAGCGAAAAAGGATGGTCTGGCATTTGCCGGTGCTGAAAAATGTGGGTTCTGGAAATTCTCTTTTGCTTTCTCTTCCACCAATGCTAGAGAGAGAGAGAGAGAGAATCTCCATTTGAGGAAAGTTATAATATGGTTTCAACTTTCAAGTTCATCAATGGCGTTTCTACTACGCAGACCTAAACTCGAAGCAAGACCCTGAAAGCAGGAACGTTCTTCGAGGTCATTTCACGTCGATAAAGCACTTCAAAAAGATACACGTCTGGTCAAACTCCATTATAACACTGTTCATCTTCCTCGATTCCATGTATAATTCGTCCAAACCCTTTCATAATTCGTCTAAACCTACACCCAACGTAGAATCCGATGGACTCGTTTCTCCAAAGTGAAACCCTAAATGAAAATCAAATATAAACATTCTGATAGCAAAATGCAACGTGGATTAAAAGAAAAACCGAACCATCTGGATGTGGGGACTGGAAAGAAGCAAGTCGGTCAATATT